>BRDA01073784.1:20076-42402 GCA_036984385.1 Crenuchus spilurus | reverse complement strand
ACTTTTGATCTCTCATCTATGTTCTATTACAAATAAAATATTGACATTTGCCATCTCCACATCATTGCATTCAGTTTTTATTCACAATTTGTTTATTGTCTAAACTTTTTTGGAATCCGGTTTGTACTTTCTTGATGCCTTTTATTAAAACAGCCTGTTTTTGTTACTTTCCTTTAGTTGGATAAGATGGATGTAAATCGCCTCTGCCCTGATTGGCTGCTCTGTGCTGTGCCTTATAAAAAAAAAAAGTTCAAACTGAAACACTCCTTATAGCATCAGTGTGAAATTGGGGGGGCTAAGTTACACTAGGCTGAATAGGCAGATATTTGTAAATGCTTTGTTTTTTTCATGAATTTCTTGCCTGATGACTGAATACTATTTAGTAAAAAAAAAGTTGTGCAACTTTTAAATTGAACTGATGTTTTCTGTCTGAAAAAAGTTAATTTAATCTGATTATAATGGGTTTCATGACTTTGTGCACCTAGAGTATTGGAACACACAAAATACTGTACATTTAAATGTGTTTCATGAAACTTTGAATGTTTAATTTGCACACCCTTGGAGTTTCTGGTCAAAAATGACTGGTCATTACAAATGAATAGATGAGATTACAGTAAGTTTATAAAAGTGGGTTCAGGTACGTGACAATTCATCAGATGGACACTGTTCCTCTCCCACACCCTCACACGTACTGTATGTGTATTTAACTAAACAGTAATTTTGACAGGTGATGCCCAAACTTCATTCATATATACAGTATATCCCACAGTTCAGGTATATAAAGCTTCTTTGAGGCCTCTCTCGCAGTTCAACACTTCATTCAGAGGCATCACAATGATTGATCATATCTTTGGTTGTGACAATGATGAGGAGGAGAAAGAGGAAACTGACATTGAAGAAGCAACACAGGAGGAAGTGTGTGAAGATGAAGACTGTACAGAGTGTGATCATGTGTAATTTTGGGCCAATGTCCTTGCTTTATTGGTCAGTGTTAGACAAGGACACAAATGTTGTTTTCTGCCACTACTCATTTTTAATGCGTTAAACCAACTGTGCTTATTAATTGTTGACGTCAAAATATTCTGTAATACTAGCACAATCTATTAAATTTCAGTATTTTTATAATCAAAACAGTCAAATATTATTCTTTTTTATTAACTAAAAAAGCTCAGGACACAAATAGCAATCAGAATTCCAAAAATTATAATGTTCACAAGAAAAATGTTTCTTCAAGCTTAATAAATGTCAAGTGTTGGTAAATAACACTTAGTAATGCTTCTACTTGTTTCTAAGAAAGCATCAGAAACTGCTTCTGCATTTATATTAGAGGCTAATTTGTAACTGGAGCTTGATCTGAAGTCAATGTAAACAACCTTTTAATACTATCAAAAGCTCTATTCTCTGTATCAGTGCTATCAAGCTTGCAGCACAGCATGTCCCGGGCTTGTGTGTACATGGCATTAGATATTAGCCAACTAAGTTGTTCCTATTTAACTGACTGATTAGAGTGAACAGTGTACAAAACAGAAAATTTGCAAGTGTATAAAAGCCTTAGCAATGCTTTTATATGTCAAATCTTTGTCTTTTTTGTGCTTTTCTCCATGTTCTTGCCTCAGGACAGGGCTAGCAGTGAAAGCTAGCTTTCCCTGTCTATGTATATGGAGAGCGGAGGAAATAGGTGAAAGGTCATAGAGCTGCGTGAGAATGAGTGATTGTGCTGCTGCTCTCAGCAGAGTGATGTATTGAGGCCTACTTTCTCCAGAGGCCAGAGGTGCTAAATTCCTGAGAGCATCATGGGAAATGTAGTCGTAATGGTACTGAAACGTTTAGAATGGTTGATATAAACAGAATTTTCATAGCATGGCTGTGGCCGTGACTATGAAGAATATTTTTTCACTGTCTGAAGTCTGCTTCTGGTTTTGCACCAGAGCACAAAGCTAATGTAGATAACAAAAGCTAATATCCCACCAACTAGCATTGTAGGGCAAAAGTTTGATGTTACTCTTGCTTTTGCTAATAGTCTTTGCAGCTATGGTTAACTTTTGTGCATATTTAGACAAGAGTATGTCATACAATGTCAAAAAACTGCAAAATAATTGCTTATTAGCTACGCTAGCCTCGCAATTCTATTAGCTAAGAATAGATAGATAACAGTATGTTATGCAATTTCAGAAATGGAAATGGAAATCAATTTGGCATTACTTAACAATTCTACATAGTTGTGTGATGATGACTAAGATATGGAGTTTGCACAATGCAAATTCCTGGTCAGATGTTAGCTTCCATTGTACTTCTTCGCTACGTTAGTCTTGTTGCTGCATTGCAAACTTCAGAAATGATCGGCCACATTTGTTGTAAAAGAAAAATTGCAAATCTGGCTGTATTCTTCTAAGCAGGCAAAGTACACAGTAAATCTGCCAGTGTTAAATCAACATTATTAGAGTTAAATTAACACTGATGGTGTTAAAATGTAACACTTTCAGTGTTAATTTAACTCTAATAGTGTTGATTTAACACTGGCAGATTTACTGTGTAGTGGGCACAGCAGTGTTTACTAACAAACACCAGCATTGATAGTCTCCTGTCTTCCACAAGGCAAGACACCACCTTAACAGCCCTCTTGACCTTTCATTAACTCCTCTGGCTAAAAACAGCATTGGGTGGGATTTGACAGTGGACAGCCATATAAAGATCAGAAGTTCCTTTAGACCAGGAAATTACACTAGTCTAAAGGGGGAGCTTAAGTTCAGATGATGTAACATGTTCCTAGAAGGGTGTGGTGAGGTACTGCAGACTTTCAGGTGTCTTCATTACTTAGTATTGGATGTCTACACTATAAAATTACAGCTTGGCAAATTAATAATCTTATGTTTAGGCAATATGTCTATGTTTTTTTTGAAGAATGACATAAGATGAATTCTACTTATCATTAATATTTATGTAAAATAATTTGTTTCAGGCTGCAGCATGAAAACAAACAAACAAAAAAGTTAAAATATTTTTGTAATGTACATGCACCTACATTCTTTAGATCAATTGCCCTGTCTAACAATGTAAAGAATTTTAATCTTCAGTGCTCCTTTAAGCCCATGAAAACATGCTCTTCTACTTCAGCTGCTCTGTTTTTATGTATTCTATAACTGTTTTTACTTCATGGTTCATTGTCTTCATGCCAATCACCAATCAGTCAATCTCCACTGCAGTGCTGATACCGAGTCACCATCTGATAATGACCTGTTTGTGTGGTGCGTGGGTAACAACAAATCAACTCCAAGGTAGGTGTCATATCTCCAAAGCGATCTTTATTAACACAATGTAAAATACAAAAACAGAAATATATTTACTTAGAAATTATATTTACACATTTTCCACTTACTGCAAATTACCCCAGAACTGGCACTGTGAGGCTAATACACCTGAACTTAATAGTCACCTAAAAAGCCCAGTAGTTTATGTATAAATCCACCAGCAAATCTTCTTTCTGCCCACTGAACCTGCATCCATATCTTATTTAAGGTCCTTAATTAACCTCAGCTCTACAGAGAGCTACTTCAGACAGCAGCAGGGCTGATAGAAGACTGATAGGTCATTTCTCCTTATTTATGATGGTCATGCTTACTAAAACTGATTATAAAACAGCATTTACTACAGAGCTTGTTGACTAAGATGGTGGAACTGCAGACTAGTCTGCGAGATCTTCATTAATATCTGAACGTGGGTTAAGCTGGTTGAGAATAGTTTTAGTGAAGTATTTTTTACAACAATTTAGGTGACTACTAAGTTCTATTATTTGTTAGCAATGTTTGTGTCACAGATGCAGTTCTAAAGTAGACTTTTACCAATTGTGTAAATGTGATTTTTGAGTGAAATTTTGCTTTAGAAGTTCTTCTCATGCAGTACTTTCATCACTCTTTCACCTACTCTGCAAGGAAAATTATTATTGTATGAGATGTCCCTCACTGGGTTCAAGAAACTCCTAAAAACCGAGCTCTTCAAATAGCGCTTTTCCACCAACACGGAACCGGCACCGTTCTGGTTCAAGAACCTAATTTTGAACCGTTCGGCGCGTTTCCACCAACAAAAATATCGGCCCGAACCAAGAACGTTCGTTCGCAGCGGGAACCAAAAAATACTTGGTTTTTCAGTGCGAACCAAACGCGCCTGCGCACTGAGGCGACTCGTAGTGTACAGTGGTCCACTGAAGAAACACAGTTTTTGTTATATTTGGTGTTCTCCGGAGTTTCAGGAGAAACTTGAGGGGAGTATTAGAAAGGAGAAACTCTACAGCGAGCTGGTGGAGGATTTAGCTCGGGCAGGTTTTGTTCGTTCAAGAGAGCAAGTGATAAATTAGCTAAAGAAGCTAAAAAAGGACTACAGAGACTCTAAAAAGGAGCTATCGCACAGTGGAGCTGGACGAGGGAATGTACCGGCTCTAGATTTGACTTGTGAAGTGAAACAAACATTTGTACCAAGAGCACAAATGCTCGCAAGTAGTCGATGCGCTCCGGCATCTTTCTTTATAATTCCGCTTTGTTGATGACGTACACCGTGACGTATCCTCGGTTCAACTAGTCACTAGTTACTAGTGGAAACGCGGGCTGGTTCACTAAAAAGCACCGAGGTTCTCATAAGCCCGAACGGCACCAGTTCAAGAACCAGAGTTATTTTGGTGGAAAAGCGCTAAAAGAGCACCTGCTCTAGTGATCCCAAATACTCCCAATGAGTACTGAAATGCACTCAGCATTCGATATCCAAATGTTAATTCTAGTATACTAGTACTAGTAAATACTAGTACAACTCTAGTATTATTTTTTTGCATCTGTACCTTCCCACTATTGTAAGTCGCTTTGGATAAAAGCGTCCGCTAAATACAATGTAATGTAATGTAATGTAATGTTATTATTCTGCATGAACAGGTAACAACTTTAACAGTGGGTTTCTATGCTCTCTCGCTCTCTCTCTCTCTGTCTCTCTCCCTCTCTCTCTCTCGCTCCATCTCTCATTCACTCTTTCTTCTTCTCTTTCTCTCATTCACTCACTTGTTTTCATCCCTCATCTCTGATGTTTTCTCTTTCATTTTAATTCTCTCTCATTCTCTCCCTTTCCTTCTTTCTCCTCATTTTCTTACTCCTCCTTTTTCACTTTCCCTCTGTCATTCCATCATTCAATCTCTAATTATTTCTCTCTCTCTCTCTCTCTCTCTCTCTCTCTCTCTCTCTCTCTCTCCAAGTGCTGGTTAATGATAAGACTGAGGTCAGAGGCCTGCAGCGGTTTGTTTATCATTTAGTTCCACTTGCAGCTCTCAGAAGTAATGTATGCCAGTGTCATCCTCACTGATTAAGACGGTCTTCTAAATAATCTGTTACAAAAGTGAAAGTTCCAGTCCTAAATGCTGACTGAATGAGCTATGTATGACAGTCTCCATAGAATCATAGAAATGAGAGAGAGAGCAAGTGGAAGAAATAGAAGAGAACAAGGAGATAGTGAAAAAACAAGAAGATAGTGACGGGAGAGAGTGCAATACTACTTCTCAGGGATCAACGGTCATCCCAGCAAACAGCAAGACATGGCACAGAAACTGTGTTCAGATTAAAAACTTTCAATCCAGACCAAATTTGTGTTTGACAGTAGCGGAGGATCTATTTGACTGTAATTTGACTTTAGAAAGAAGAGGAGATGTTTGCTGTATTTTGTATACTGAAGATGCTGATTGTTGGTTAACATCAAAGCAAACAGAATAAAGTCAAAACTGTGGACCTGTCATACAAATTTACAGTATGCAAAACAAATGTAAAAGCTTTAATTCATTGCTTCTACTTATGTAAATGTACCACAATTACATTTAAAGACAACAACCAAAGTACAGAGGCCTTAAACTACATAGGCCCTACAGTGAAACTCTCATAGCCTCAGTACAGCAGTGTGTGTGTGTGTGAGACTAGGCAGTACTTGTTGGAGATCTGATCCCTAGACACGCAATACACTTATGTCACACACACACACACACACACACACACACACACACACACCTATGAGGGAATATTATGAAACACAGATGGCTATTTTAATTCCTCAGTAGATTACACTATCACAGCTGATGAAAGAGCATGCACGCATGCACATTCACATTCACATTCACACACACACACACACACACACACACACACAAAGCTATTTTTATATGCAGTAAGTACTTATTTACTCAGAAAAAAAACAATATTAAAATAAATACAATTGACATTAATACAATAAGTAGTGATGTTCTGTATGTGAATGTGTTGGTTTAACCCTTTCCAAACATCACCTCATAGCAGTCTGTGAACTGCAGTATAAATTGCAGTTCTCATCCAATACCTGTTTTGGGTAATCATTGCTTTATTATGTTAAAACTAGTGTGCTGCTGGTGGAATCGAACAAATGCATGTGAGCACCTAGAAGAACATTTAGAACAACACAACTCAAAACTCACCTATGTAGCTCACGTTTCTGTCAAAATACATTATAAAAACCTCTCTCACCCACTCAAACTGCATCCAGATCTTAATTAAGGTCTCTCAGACAAGTCAGTGTGCTTTAACATACAGTATGACACTTGTAAAAAAAAAAAAATCATTCGAGTAGGAAGTGCTGATCTAGAATCAGTTTTAATAACAGTTGTCAAGAGTGGTCTTCTCCCAGCCCTCCTATTTGAATAATTTGCCTGTAGCTATGAGGTTACATTCACTTTTGTCATACTGAGTCCTTAACCACACTGACTAGTCTGTGAGACCTTAATTAAGATCTAGATGCAGTTTGAGAGGACTTAGTTAATGTATATTTACAGAATTGACTGAACTACTTCAGTGACTGCTAGAGTTTGTTAGCAACATTAGCCCCACAGCTCCTGTTTCAAACTTAAAGAGGACTCCAAATATGTCTTGGTTGATCGGCTACATTTAGAGTAAGTGTTAAAATATATAAATATCTTATATATAAATATAATAATAATATAAATATTTCTTTTTGATTCATCTTTTAAGAGCATATTGGTTTGCAATAAAAATACTGGCTGGAATAAGAATCTTTTGTAATTCAGACAAATCTGATGACATTTAAGGGGATGGAAAAGTTTTGCAAAACATTATTAATAGTGTATACAGTATACCACTGATAAACTGACAATATGATCAAGCTCATATTGAGTATTTTTGTACTTCCACACAGCTCTGTGTATGCACTGTGGGAAAATGAACTTTAGCCTCAGAGCAAACCAAAACACTGTGTGTGTCTTTGGGTTAAAAATAGAACATTTAAGGCTAAACCAGGCCTTCCTTATTAGTATACGCTGAAGAAGATGTAGGGCTTTCCTTATTTTTCTAACCACTCATCCATTCATCTGTTTTCCATTATTCATAAACCCCTTAAGCTGCTGTATTATTTTTAAGTTTTTAATGATAAAACATATTGTTCAGTAACTGCTTGTGTGAGAGAGCTAAACTCTCAAAAATGTAGTTATTTCTTTAATTTTGTAATGCTATTCAAATATAATAGTATAATTACAGAGTTAATGACATATATTTGTCATTTAAAAAATGTTTCATTTGAAGGAATACTATATTTGTGCTAAATACACATACTGTATTACTCAGTTATCCTTTGCACACTTTAATGTTAGAATACTAAATGTGATGTCATATTGTATTCTTTACTACAATCAGTACTGCACTGGTCAGTGCTACACAGTCTGTTGTGCCTTCTTTTATTGTATTAATCATACGGTGCAGTACTGTCTTATGTCTTTTGTATTTATTGTGCTGTACTGAATTATTTACTGTACACTAATGTGTTGGAGGAGTGTTGATTCTTCTCACTGTATACTTGCATATAGCTGAAATGAAGGGGTGATGCCATGATCAACCAGGTGGCTTGCCCAAGGTGAGATTCAATCATTGCACTGCAGCTATACTGACCCTTGCAAATTCCTCAAATGTGGGAATCTCGACTGCATAATTTTGCGGTAGCCATAGCCTAGTGGTTAGGGATCTGATCTTGTGAATGGAAGGTTGTCAGTTTGATCCCCAGGCAGGTCATGACAGAAGTGCACTTGCGCAAGGCACCTAACCCCCAACTGCTCTCTGGGTGCATGGATAGGGCTGCCCACCACTTTGCGCACATGTTCTCACAGTCTAGTGTGTTTCACTAGTGTGTGTGTTTTAAATGCAGAGCTCAAATTCTATTATGTGTAGTCACATTGGCAAAAGTTAAATCTAATCTAATCTAAAATGACAATAAGCCTCATTTGACTTGACATATAGTTTACATTTACGTGTATTTTATTTATATTCTTTATCGAGAGGCTTGAGTCTATTTTTTCAAGTAAAAAAATGACAAAGCAAAAATATAAAGAATAATCTAATCTTTCTACAAAAACAAAACTTTTCATCACAATTAAATAAAAAGGGAGCCCTGAGTTGCTCAGCAGGCTAAGACGCTGACACTATGACCAGAGGATCACAAGTTCGGTTACCAGTCATGCTGTTTGCCATCAACAGTCGGGGCCCAAGACAGCAAAAATTGGCAGTGCTCTCTCTGGGCGCGTAGATGGCGCTCTTTCTCTCTCCCTATCACTCTCACATTGTGCGTTGGCTCCCTAGTGACGGTGTATCAGTGGTAGTTCGAAAAGAGGTGGCAGCTGGCATCCCATGCAACAGAGGAGGCTTGTGGTTGTCTTCACCCTCCTAGAGTCAGGGACATTGCAAAAGTGATGGGGAGAGTCCTAATGGAGGGGATGGGCTAATTGGCTACTAATACATTGGGAATGGGATAAAAATTGTAATTATAAAAAAATTAAATAATAAAAAAAATGTTATGTGTGAAAGTCTGTAAAGCACTCAAAACAATTTCTCCACTTATTTTATAGTCAGAATAAATCATATAGAATGACTTGCAGGTATGTGGTTAGTTATGTACTGCATTGTGAATCAGGCTCACACTTTGTGAAGTGAGGGTGTACCAGTGACTATTGTAGGCCTACATGCAAAACAGTCATTTACATGTGCTATGTGACACACACAGAGACTTGTACTGCATTTCCATTGAACTTTCTATTACTAGAAGTTAAAGTATTACAAATAACCTTTAAACCCTAAAAATATACACAATACTCCATTTACCATAGGTGTATTTGAACAGAAATGACTGGACTATTTAGGTGACTATTGATTTATAGTACTTGTTATAACAATGTTCACCTCACAGCTCCAGTGCTGCATTAAAGAAGCTGAATTAGAAAGCTGAGTTAGAAACCAAACATGTCCCCATGGACTGACTTTCATAAGTAGCCATGGTTAGAGTTGTAAATTATGCTGTAGGATACCTGACTGTCCACTAAAACAGCCTTGAGAGCTGACAAACCAAACTTTGCCTTCACTTTTTGTCACATATTCAAAATAATGTAAACACATGGTGGTACCCAAGTCCTGCTTGTCATGTTATTTATATCTTAGAAAAGTTGTTTTAAAACACTTAAATCTTTGAATGCCATGAATATAAGAATCATAACTCAATAACTGCTTTATTTAAACAATAAAAATGGACCAAACATGCCAAAGAATGACCTGATCTTGCAAGTCTACCCTGCCCAGACCCTTATACTGATTACAAAGTGATACTATGCAATAGACACATACTAGACACATAGTTCCTCCCAAGGTTTCTTCCAGCTCTGATAGAGTTTTTCCTTGCCACTGTAGCCGTTGGCTTGCTCACTGGGGATTTGGTGTTTTGTTATTACTAACCCTTAAAGCTGCTTTGTGACATCAGTTGTAAATAGCACTTTATATATAAATTTGACTTGACTTGAATTTGACCAGACCTGCATGGTGGTGAAACCTCTGGATGGTGAAAGGTTTAAATATGATTGTCCAAACTGATATTTTAACCTTGTTGAGCAAAATGAGTTTGCTTTTTGTTTGCTTTTCAAGCACAATTTCTAACTTCTAGACATTTTGTTAATCATTGAGACCAACAAATACCCTCTTAACCTGAGTTAAAATTTCCTGTTACTTTGGGGACTTTTGTTCCAAAGTCAATAAAACAGATCTATCTTTAGGGAATTTACCTACTGACCTCTTCTAATGCAACCTTAACCTCAATTAAAAGGCCTAAAACATCACAAGACCAGCAAACATCCCAAAACCATGACAGTGATCAGGTTTTGCTATCCCTCTGGGGACACTTGGTCCCCACAAAGACAGTGAATTATACACAAATACACTTGAATTACTAACTTTATGGTGTTTTACCATTTCACTGTGTTAACTAAACACACAATACCTTTTTTATTCAAATTATAATTTAATGCAAATAACATAAAATGCATCTTTCTTTACATTAAAGCAGGAAAATGTATCATTAAAACCAAAATCTTCAAGTTTTTGTATCACTGTGGGACATTTGGTCCCCACAAAGCCAGTAAAAACAGAAAACACACAAACACTCACTTGTACTGTAGGCTTTGTGCCAGTGTACAGCACATCTTGATCCTGAACCTGAGATTACATAACTCTCTCTGTTCCCTGTCCTGAAATATCCTCTCCTCCACTTACCCCCTCAGCTCAGCTCAGCCACATAGCACGCACAAACACACCTAATTACCCACAATTCCACTGCCATGGTTACCCACAATGCTTCAGAAGACTTACTGCAGGTGCTAGAGCAACTTTGCATACATTGCCTGAGCGCTGAAGGATATATTCAGAAGTTAAAGCAGGTTCATTTTGTCACTGAAAGAAAACACTGTATCTTGAAATAAGGAACATGAAATATGAAAAATAGTTTAATTGTAACAGATGTTAAGATCTGACTTTTTAATTTAATTTCCCTGTGGCTGATTTATAGCATTTGTGTGAGATGATGTATGCAACATAGTCATGATATATTATACACAACCATTTTGAATGTGAACTGTGAACTGTAAATTATTTCATTTAGCTCTGATTGGCTGTTCTGTTTTGTCTTGTTCAGCTTGGGGACAGTCATGAGCTTGAGGCTAAGGAACAGGCACTGTGTCCAGATGGTCGCTGATTTCGTCCCCTTAACCTGAGAGCACACAAATGAAATTCCCTTTAGCCCTTAACCTAGATCTAGATAGGACTGCCTATAGCCATTTTCTAAGGCTATATTTCTAAAGCTTTTCTATCCTTTAACTCAAATTTGGCCAATGAGCAAAGACATGATTGGTGTGAAGACTGCTTCTTTCAAACATCCCAACCTGAAAATAATCATTTCTGGGAGGGTATTTTGGGGTACAAACCATCTAGGCTTTAATGATATGTAAAGGAATTACACTAAACTCACCTCGACATGTCTTTTGCAATCATTTAACCTACCATGGTCAATGCTAAAGTCACTACTACACACAGTGCAGCATGCAAGACTGTCATTATGTTTCAGTCTTATCCGACAAGGGTTAATTTTCTGTGGTCTGATGTAAAAACATGTCGTATATTTTCATTTCTCTCTGCCTCTGCTATGACACACCTGCTCCTATACACGCCTGACTGACTGCTCAGGTGAACCTTGCTCGCTTGCTCTAGATTCCATTACATTGTATGTAATTTGTGAGCATCAGGGAGCTGCTATCAATATGCGGGAGACTCCAGGAACTTCAGCGAGACTTGGGATGTCTGTTCCTTAGTTTTACACTGGCACTACAAGGCTAATGTAGCTAACAAGTAAAAACAAACAGATTAGTGTGTGTTTAATCACACATTTGTCTCAAACTGTGTAGAGTTGTTCAGTGCTCTCAAATGAATGTACTTTATGCTTGTCTGACAAACTGCTGTCTGTAAAAATAAAGAGAAGCTATGCTAACAACTGTAGTCCATTTTGTTAGATAACAGTATATCATACAGTGTATAAAATTCACAGGTACAGTAAGTCTAATTGAGATTATGTATTAACTTGACATATATGGAGATTAAGCACTAGTGTAGGCATGCAGTAAGCACCATTACCTGTTAGCTACACTAGTACAACTAAAGAAGCACCAAATATGCCCTGGCTAATCAATTACCACTGGAGTAAAGGGAACTCGGTAGTTGTACAAGTATATGTGTATATCTTTATTAATATTTTAATATTCTCTTCTGAAACACTGTGTAATAATGGCTTAAAGCCACTTACAAAGTTTATTTCCAGTGTTGATCTAGGACCAGTATTTTTACTTTTTTAAATTTTTTTCTACGACTCTAATATGAACTCTTGTAGTTACTTGTTCTTGACAATATGAACTCTTGGCGTTACTTCAAAACAAAAAAGTAGGTAAAATGTAGTAGGTTCTTAAGGTTCATCAGAACACTTTGGGTATTTTCCACACCGAAAATGGTCTGTGACCCAGTTTAAAGACATGTGGGCAGACATTTAACTGGAGGGTAACACTCTGCCCTACAGGTTGCTGTTTATTTTGGAGAAAATGTTCCATAAATAGAGATAATTAAATATCACTACACGACTGGGTGGATAGTGGACAGGAGGATAGATATCCAGTGACTCATTAATGATCTCATGGTTTGCAACTGGATGATGTAACTGTTGCATCATTTTACCATAAAGGTAATGTTCTTAATGAATAGTAAATCACATTTACACACTTTTACACTTACCTTAGTTAATTTAGGACACAGTATGACTTACTGTGAGTGATAAAAACTGAAATAAAAAAGTCTACAATAAGTCATACTAATGTCCTCGTTTACAGTGACTAGTCTGAGACCTTAATTAAGGTCTGGATGAGGTTTGAGTGATTTGAGATAAGCCTAGAGAAAGGTTCACTAGGAAAGAAATCACTAGGCTTTATAAGTGACTATTGAATTATACTGTTTGTTAGCAAGATTAGCCTCATAGCTCCAGTTCTAAATGAAAGAAGCACAATTTGGAGTCAAAACATGTCTTGACAGACATTTGAGGGTAAATGGAAAATTGTGCAAATATTATTACAGAGTGCACACACACACACACACACACACACACACACACACACACACACACACACACACACACACACAGCACTTAGTCACAAATAAACATTCATTGTTAGTCACATACAGCACATGTCAAAGGTCACAGTGTATAGAGATAAACTACATAATATCTGAATTTGCATAATGTCACTAATGTTCAGTATAATCAGGTACACCACATCATGTACAGTCAATGCAACACTTTTGCATAATAACACAAACCATTTGCATAATAAAAAAAAATACAGAAACCTTCAAACAGCAGCTTAGATCAGCATGACCACATTACTGACTCTACAGTGCTGTAGCATTTTTATTATCTGCATCAGTTTTCATTTTATTAAACTTCATTCTGGATGTTTTTTTTCCAGATCTTCACACTTGATGTTTTACAGCTCTCTTCCTGTAGAAAACATTTAACATTTAGTTTTTTATTTACAGCTTTATATGTACATACATGAATTTGAAGAACACTGGTGTCAAATGGCACATTTAACAAGGAACAGTGTGTCTGTATCATGCTTGTGTACAGTTACCGTTGACCTTAAAACAAACAGGGCCGACAACTGACCACTATTCCAGGCATGTTACAGTACATGCCTGGACATGTATAGCTCAGCTTCTGATTGTTTATGTGTGCTACTTTAAGGTCTAATTAGAGACATACATTTCAGAGAATTCCAATGCCTGAAACTTTTATTTCCAATCTCTGGCCTTGTAAACATTTCATAAAACATTTGACCGGCAGGTGTTGGATGAGGACTCACAGCTGAGTGTGAGATTTGGCCTGGATATGTCCAATGCATGAGGCTTGAGAAGTATGACATAACTGTACAAATGCCACTCATAAAATTGCCCTTCTGTTTTTGTACTTTTCAACATGACCTTGCCTATTACTGCTTGACAGAGATGGACTTGAAATGTTTCAATCTACCAACTGTTAAGCACTGTAACTTGTAATTCCATTTTTATAAATCTGAATTTTTGAAAATTCTAACTTTAAGGAGTTTTTTTCATATTCCTCTCATTACAGAAAAAAGAAAAAGTAAACATTAGATGGCTAGAATGGGGCAAAAGGCCTAAAATGTTGTTCTAGTACAGTGGAACTTCGGTTTTCATCATTAATTCATTCTAAAGTGCCTGATGATAAACAATAACTGAAGCAATATTTCCTATAAGAAATTATGTAAATCCAATAAATCTGTTTCAGACACTCCACACTATTAACAAAAATACATTTTATATAGAATAACTATAGTTTTACATACAGAACACAATGAGAAAAAATACAAAAGACTAATGAAATGGATAAATGAACATTTAATATCACTCTTATGGGTTTACGCTCCCTTTTAGAGCATACAGGTATGGTCCAGCTGCAAGCATTTGTTTTGTACACCCATTCTCAGCCATTATTTGTTTTCGCACCCATTTTCATGTGCTAGCGATGTGTGCCATTGCTTTATTGTGACCTATTTTAGTTTGTTTTGAGTGTCATGAACAAGAAACAATGTGAAAACAAAGCCAGAAGAACGACAAACACGTGGGTGGATGTTTTCTCGAAATTAGCGGTGAGTCACATGAGCATGCTGACGAAAACCGGGCGGATGAACAATAACTGGGACAAATTTTCCCCAAAAAAGTTGATGATAACCAAAGTTCCAATGTACTTCGCAGAGAACTTTATTTTTTATAATGTATAAGACATTTCATAATGTATAAGGCATTTTTTTTACATATTACATTACGTTTCAAAGAAAATAACATTTTTCAGTTTTTCTACAGTAAGCAGGTTTTAAGCAGTAGGTGTCTACATTAAGGCTGCTGAGTAAGAAGAGCTACTGATTCATCTCCATTGTGGACTCGCGCCATCTAGCGTCTAAAGTGTGTACAGTAATCATAGAACTAGACTGAGAGCGTTTTTTGACATTTTATTCAGTCTTTCAAGTATTTGTGTAATCTGTATTGCTTTACGATATCTGTAAACACAGGTGGATTACATAACTAAAACTGTGCAGGACTGTTGATCAAACTGCGTGAAACTACATACTAATTTACAAATTTCTTAACACAAACGTAATTCAGAACACAATGTGTCACGGTTATTGTGCATCTGGATGCTGCTTTTCAGGAGCACTACAGCAGCAAACGGAAAAGTGAAGACATTTTACACCGTACAAAAAGAAAACATACCTAATGCGCGGCACATAAAAATATGTTGTTGTCTGTTACCATCTAGTGGCCAAATTACAAACTGCAGTGGTTATTCTTTTATCATCCGGTAGGTGGCGACAAATCACACAAAACAAAAAGTTCTTCAGCGTATTTGCTTCTCTTGTCCAAGCAGTGGAAGTAAATTATGAAATTAAATAGAAGCTTACTTTTACTATTAGTTAGTGGAATTACTAGAGTGAAATTGTCAAAATATGTCATACAATGTTAGAAACCACATAGCCTTTTAGAAATGTGCCTTGAGCAAGATTTAGACATGCAGTTGATAGGCTAATTCCATTACATGTTAGCTACATTAGCTTGGTAGTTTTAGTTTTGTACAAAGTTATTTTTATATATACTTAATACTTTTAAATACTGATTACACTCTGTATACATATAACTGTATACTGTACATTTCTGTTGTACACATGATTCTGTTCATACATAATCTGTGTACTTAGTTTTCTGAGTTGATTTGGTTAATTTCTCAGATCAGAACTGAAATTCTCAAAACTGTTCATACAGTCTCCACATCTCTTTGTCACTTGTGCACATCATAATAGCGTTTCTCATTGTGTTCCACATTTTGCAAATGCTTTTGTATATTCATTCAAATAATCATGTGCAATTGTCTGCTGTTTGCATTTTCAGTCTTACCCTCCAAAACATTTAGGCTTTGGGTCATTGCCTACTGTTGGTCATTACATGCAAAAGTGCTGAACATGTAGTCATAATCTCTCAAGCATAATGTGTACATATCTATGAAACTTTTTTGTTAAATTTTGGTAATTTATCCTAAATTGATCTCAGGTGAGAAGGGATATTTAAGAAGGCTTAGATCAACCAATGGTCAAACAGCTGTCAACCATAGGTCAGAGTTGCATTTCGTGAACCTTCAATTGACAAACATATATAAACACAAAACATTGCAGTGTCACAAGTCCCACAATGGAAAGACATGGCCATGTACATGGTGAACACGGGGCAGGTGTGACCTAGTGGTTAAGGGTCTGGTCTGGTGACCTGAAGGTCGCCGGTTCGATCCCTGGGCAGGTCACAACTGAAGTGCCCTTGAGCAAGGCACCTAACCCCCAATTGTAAGTCGCTTTGGATAAAAGCGTCTTCTAAATGCCTAAAATGTAAATGTAAAATGAACAGCCAAGAAGAGAAGTAATGGAAGGCTGAGTTGACAAAAAAGAAAAAGAGGTAGGAAAGTCCATGCCCATAGGTTTGTCCCAGATGAAATAAAGGCAACAATTGTGGACCATGTTTTAAATAATGGTCTTACAATGGCTGAAGCTTATTGCCGGGTGTAGCCAAATATTGGAAGAACAACTGTGTCTTCAATCGTTCAAATGTTTTGTAGAGAACACGGTTATGTAATTCAGATATGTTTACACTGCTGTAATGCTGCACATTGACATAAATTCTTAAATGCTATTCAACTTTATGTTTTCCATTTATACATTATTATATCATATAGGACTGCAAGACTAGCTCATATGGGTGGTAGAGGTCCCATTTTCACACCTCAACAAGCTATATGTGCTATGGTCATAGCAAATAATGTCATAACACTGATAGAGAACCAGCAATTCATTATACAGGACAACAAAATGCAGAAGGCATGGTCGAAACATAATTGTCCAAAGAGCTACAATGGATGTGCCAGGCCAACGGGGACAAAACATCACAATGTGTGCTGCTGTCAGAGAATGCCATGCTTACACATATTCCCATTATAAAGCCCTATAACACACAACATCTCATCACATTCTTAGACACCCTCTACAGGGATCTCATCCCTAATAATGAGAGAGGTGTGAAGACGATTTGCCCAAATATGTGGTCATTTGGGGTAATGTGAGTTTACACCACTCTAACACCATCAGGTACTGGTTTGCCATTCACCATAGAAGGCTGATGGAATTCCTCCCATGGAAGGTGTAAGATCACCAAAAGCACACCCAGATGAACCTGCTGACAGTCCTGACGTACAAACTACACATTCTGATAGCACTGACAAGTCGATTGACATAAATATTTGCATGTTGAAAAGATCGATAGATAGCTTTATTGAATGACATAAATTAGGTACATGGTAAATAAATAAACAAGTGAGATACAGTACATGGTTTTGCCAGTATTTCATTGAGTTTTGCTGTTTGCACTGTTTTGAAAAATGTACTTGTGATGCCATGTAAATTTTATAAAAATGTAAATCATGATGTTAGAAATGTATTAAATCAACTGAGAAAAACTATTACAATAGTTATCAGCAAGTACAGCAAATGTAACAATATACACCATACTTTTACTACTTCATATGTTTTGGAAATGCATTTATTGCCTTGTCCTTTTACAAAACAATATTGTTAATTGTTTGCTATGAATTATTCAGTAACTATTTGATTCAAATATACATTTTGCCGTTAAAAGAAATTGAAATCTGCACTACATTTGCTGTGCTAACTCACCAGAGAGTGGTTTTCTATGGGGTTTCAGGATTAATCTTACTCTGGAAATCACAACACTGTACAGCTAAAATATTTTTATGAAGTTCACCAAAGGAAAAGTTTGTGGCATTTAAGTAAAATCAGTATATATTCTAAATTAAAATAATTTAATTAAATCTTATTTATGATTATTAATTGTGACCCCGCCAGGGAAAACCAGGCCAAAGTCACTGGGCAATTTATTGAGATATCGTGTTAATATCGTGTCTATCGTGTCACTCACATTAGCGACAAAACTTAGCCACTCTGTATTATTGCTGTAAATGAAAGATAATAGTCTCAGATATCTATCTATATTTTGATAAAAACAAATTTTGAAAAAAAGAATGAGTTTGACCTGGTTTTCCCTGGCGGGGTCATAATTTATTAAAAATAATCAATAACTAAATGACTTGGACTGTGGCCAGTGACAGTGCCAGTGAATGCATGTGTGTGTATGTGTGTTACTGTATAAGAGTTTGTTATAGTGTCATGTTTCTGAAGAATGCAGGGAATGTTAGTGCAACTCATCTGTTTTTACAATAAACCTCAAACCACTTTCTATATACAAAACCACTTCCTTAATCAGACAGATAGACAACCAAACAGACAAATAGGTAGATAGCTAGACAGACAGACACAGACAGAGATAGGTAGACAGACAGATAGACAGACACAGAGAGAGATAGGTAGACAGACAGACAGACAGACAGATAGACAGAGAAAATGATGTGTCACTGTGTTTTGGGGGGTTGGTTGTTGGGATGCGTTTCCACACAGGTCAGTAAGGTCCTGCAGGTCATTAGAGTAGAATTCCTGTCTCCTTCAGTGCAGAGTGGGAGTGTTTGGCCATATGTTTGAGCTTAAATTCCTGAGTGGGTCTGTGAGGGTCTACAGTATCTTATCTCCATCCTGCTGAGGCTACCAGCAGAGCTAACCCCCCTCTAACGCACACACACACAATGCTCAAAGGCCCATTCTAACACAGGCAACAATCAGTGGCTTTCATTCACTTGGGTAATTGACAGCAGAGTGGACGTCTGTGAATGTGTGAAAAGCCATCCATTTCTGTAAAAGAAAGGTGAACACTTGTTCTGGGGCCATAATAGCCAATGGTCAATGAAGTGATTTCACACACAAAATGTCTGCATTCCATTCTGAAAACTTAATTACTTTAACTTCCTAAACTGCAGACTTCTTCATTAACTTTATTACATAACTGTTTTCAAACTACTCTGACATTTCCATATGTTACATAATAATATGACCTCATACTACAGAAAACGATTTCTCTGCTAGTTAAATCTAGTTTAAATATTTAAAAGACAATTTAACTTAAAACTAGACTTTTTAACTTATTTTAACTAACTTTATTCAACACAGAATGGAATTTGACCTCCACATTTAACCCATCCATGTAGTGAAACACAGAGAGTGTGAGAACATGTGCCAGAAGCATTGGGCTGCCCTATCCACAGCGCCCAGGGAGCAGTTGGGGGTTAGGTGCCATGCTCATGGGCACCTCAGTGATGACCTTCCTGGTGATCGAACTGGCGACCTTCCAGTCACAAGACCAAATCCCTAACCACCAAGCCACGGCTGTCCTATATTCAGTATAATGATCTCACTGTATTGGCAGATAATTGTGTGTTTCTTAAGGAAAATCTGTTAATACTGTGAAAATATGTTATGGAATGAAGTTCAGTTACATGTTATATTATCGTAGATTAGATTAGATTAGATTAGATATTTAGACTGGATAGAAGATTTCACTAATATTTGATTTTCTGCAATGCAACACAGTGCCGCCTTTCAGTTAACAGTACATGTACATTATGTTTTGTTCCTACAGGCCTTTATAGTTAAGGGGTTAATTAATGTGAAGAATTCAGGCACATGAGATATAATACTAAACAACATATTAAAAAGTAAGGACTTGGCCAAATTAATCAATTAAGACAAGTTCTTATTTTCACTGGTGCCTCAGCATTGTAACTCACAATAACTGTGATGTGAGTATAAATAGTAAGACAAAGGCATAACTTGGCTTAAAACTAACTAAGTTTGCTAGTTTTGCCCTGGAGCTAAATTAAAGTTATATTAGCTAATGGAATGAATAATTTGTATATCACTTGTATTATCCTATATTCTACTGTATGACTGATCATCCAAATTTGGACTGAGTGGGAAATTTTAGGTTTAGTGTTATAATAAAAGCTTAAAAATATGGGAAAGCACTGTGTGAATCACTTTGAGCTGTATTTATGTACTAAAGGTCCTACATAAACAAGATTATTATTATTATTATTATTATTATTATTATTATTATTATTATTATTATTATTATTATAGTATGTGTTCATTAATATCTAATGGTAAACTGTAGTAATTGTATTTACTTAGTGTAAGGTATTGGTCAGTTATAAAACTGTCTATAGTATAGAGGGGTTTTGCCTGCTCTAACCTCTCACATCAGTAGATGTCGCTGGTTCACTGTAGTTCTTTGCTATTGCGTGTGTTAAATATTTACACATTTAGATATTTTCATACTTCCAGCAATCCAGCTGTTGTGAAAGGCCACAGTGGTGCTAATAAACATTAAGACTTCAGATAACAGCAACACGTGAGACAGGAAACTGAGCAGACACTGCTGCTAGTGTTGTCAAAAAGTGCTCAGACTAATTAAAAGTGCAAACTAACAGTATGAATGGACTTTCTTGTAATGGTTTAAAACATGCTCATGTTTCAGAATTCCTGCATAATTCAGTCATTAAAATGTAAACAAAGTAATTCAGAGTAATGTGATGTAAAATGCTCAATTTTAAAGAAACCTTACCATCACAGTGGTGGTGGGAACCAGACATCTGAAGAGTCCCTCTAAAAGCTACCTCACAGAAAGTTCTAATGAAATTAATAATATAAATATGCACCTGAATGTATTATACATATGGTCTAAAACACATTTCTGAATTCATGGTGGTGGGGTACATGTCTAGCATTGTACGGGAAATAGTTCACAATGAAAACTGATATTTTCTGAAATGCCACTGCATTATTAACACTACATATAAAAACTCAGAAGTCATGTGAAGGTTCACAGGAGGTTTTAGATTTGTGTTGTAGACATTGTGATCCCTTATTCCACCACAGAAAGAAATAGCAAATGTAGCATTTATATTATATCAAACACTCTAAATGACTATTTCTATTTTTTGAGCAATTATTTTTGGTTCTGCAGTAACACTTTATAATAACTTTCATTAATAAGCCATTAACTAATTATTAATAACTGTGAACAAATCATTAGTTCATGAGAATTTGAACATGAACAAATGTTTATAAATGACAGGTCATGTAGTTACTAATGACTGTATTCATTTTTGCAAATGTTAACAAATCATTAGTAAATCATTAGTAAATCATTTGTTAATGAAATTCTCATGAACTAGTGATTTGTTTAAGTTATTAATCATGAGTTAATGGGCTATTAATGAAAGTTATTATAAAGTGTTACCGGTTCTGCTTTATCTTCCCATTTAAAAATTAATTATGCATTAGGCCCCAGAAATAGGCAGATAATAGTACACTGGTTTTAAGTCAATATACAATATAATGCATTTGAAGATTTGAAGTGTCTATATTTTGCTTTATTTGCTGAACTGTTGTAATGCAATAAAAAGCAATTACTATTGTAGTAGCCTATATTAGACTATAGTATTGAACTCTTACTCAAAGTTTGCTGAATGTTCATTTAAAGTAATATTATTTTGTTCATATAAAAGCCAGATTTAATGAACAGCAACCTGGAGCATTTGCTGGTTAACAGTTTTAACAGTGTAATGACATCATCCACTCACAGAGAATCAGATCATCTGATAGCTCAGTCTAAGAAGCTAAAGTGTTATCTCTTCGTCTGTCTATTCTCCCTCTTTTCCCCTCCCTCTCTCTCTCTCTCTCTCTCTTTTCCTCTGTCCCAGTTTTGTTTTTGGATGGGAAAAATCGACAGGAAGTGGAGTTTAAAAGGCCACACTGTCGCCCTCGCTAACTTCCTCTTGCACTGATTCAAAAAAGCCTGCTGTCATACTCTCTCTCTCTCTCTCTCTCTCTCTCTCTCTCTCTCTCTCTCTCTCTCTCTCTCATTTTCATTCTCTCTTCCTTTCTATTCATTTTTTATCTTCTTCTCTTTTTCATTCTCCCTCTGTCATTCTATCTCCTTTTCTCTAATTATTTCTCTCTCTTTCACCTCTCAATCTGTCACAGTTAGCAAGTGTCCTCATGTAATGTGTCTTGCTCTCTCTCTCTCTCTCCCCTTGTTCTCTGCACTGACCCCAAATAGTATTTTTAAAATCTCTCTCTCTCTCTCTTTCTTTCTCTCTCTCTCTCTCTGACCTGTTGCTCCTCTCCTGGCGCCGGCGGTCTCAGGCCCCCCACTCCCTCTTTGCCCCCGTGCCCCCCCCGTGCCCCCGTTTCTCCCTCACCCCCCGGACTCTGGCGGCCGCGGTCCTCTCCTCGTTGTCCAGTCTCTCTCTCTCTCTCTTTCTTTCTCTCTCTCTCTCTCTAAAATTTTTATGATAAACCCCAGTCACGTCTCTTGTTCCCCTCTCTCTCTCTCTCTC
>BRDA01073784.1:0-12128 GCA_036984385.1 Crenuchus spilurus | reverse complement strand
TGCAAGAAACATTTGTTTAAAAATGACATTATGGTATTTATTTAATACTAATATTTTGTTTCTAAAACAGTATGACCAAGTCAAGAACAATGTAAGAACTATTACTTTTAAGAGAAGCTTTTCATTGTTTTAATACAAATAAGCATCTTACATTTCTTGTCCTAAACTAATCTTGAATTTTAAATGAAACCATTCAGATCTTTGATAGATAAATAAATAAATAATGATAAAACAACTGCTAAAAGTCCTACCTTAGGAATATTATGTATTTAGGTGATGCAGTCAGATCTTCCAAACCTCTCCCATTTGGACCAACAGAGTTTCAATGTGTTCAGTGTCAAGTTTTTTTTTTAAGAAAACACACACACGCTATATATATATATATATATATATATATATATATATATATATATATATATATATATATATAAAATGATTTTGCACTTAATCATTTGTATTCAGTAACTGATTAATTTATGGAACAAATCAGGAAAGGCAATTATATTCATTGATTGAAATGAGCCAATCAGGAGTTATGCATGTTGAATAATTTTGAATATAACTGCTATTGAACAGAGCAGGAAGGGTAAAATAATTTCTCTTTCTCCTGTGGCAGCTTTGGGATGCTTTTTCTGTATTTTTCTTCTCTTATGTTTCATTCAGTTTTCTATGCCTGTACTACTGAAATTATTTTTATATTCTTAGTAAATTTTATTTTTTTATTATTGGATTTTCTGTCTCCTGGTCCCTTTTTAATCGTCATTTTATTGAATTTTCTACTAGCTGTAGGGAATAAAATCCCCAACAAAACAAAACCTGGTCTTCATATTCAGCTTGAATCATTGAACCGTTGAATAACATGAGGTATTAACCTCATGGCTGCTTAAATGCCAACTATATGACTACTTATGTTTCTACTCATTTAATTGAAAAGCACAAGAAAGCAAAGTGCGCTCAACATTTTGATAATCACTGTAATCAGAATCTGAGCACTGAGCTGGTGAACAGGTGTGGTCCCACCTGTCCACACCTTGAGGGCAAAAGCACCTTCTGTCCTCCCTCACTCCACCTGGCTCTACCTTCTGCGCTGGGACCTCCATCTCCCCAGATACACCCACAACCCTCTTTACCATCACACTTGTTTCCATTTCAGCATCCATTGCGTAACAATGTCTGGAAACAAAGCAGATTCTCTCTGGAATATGGTGGAGTGGAATTTAGTTTGTTCAGGAAGGAAGAACATCCACAGTCCATCCTTCAAATGCCTGTGTCATTAAATATAAAATCAAAATGTGTTTATTTGCCATTTAGAGTTAGAATTATTTGGTATTAAGTGTTTATGTGTTAAAACATTTACTTTTAAAGTTAAAAGTAAAATAAATTTATCTGGTTGCTTCATATCCTTGGTAGAAAATTAAGAAGAGCAATTTGTGCCAAATCATTTAAAATACTTCACCATGATTTTGTGTTTTTTCCATCTTGAAAAATCCTTCTGACATGTTTGTGTCACTGTGCTACTTGTAGTTTAAAAAAATTAACATTAACCAATAACATAATTGCATGTCTTCCTGCCCCAAACTTCATTCTGGCTGATCATCTACAGAAAACACAAAATCAATTCATCATCACACAGAATAAACTAATCAAACTATGATAGTTCAAATCTCATAACATCCATAATTATTCACTTTCAAAAAGCCCTGTTTAATATCACTTTACATAAAGAAAATGCTTTTGATTTCCAATTCATATTAGCTTATATAAAGCAATTTCTAGACACCTTAGGTCCTCCACTCCTTTTGAACCCTTTGTACACACATACCTTGCTGTTGCAGACAAAACTCTTCCATGTGATGACTTGTTGACCTTCATGAAAAGATATTCTAAAATGTTTTTAACTGTCCACACTTGAGTCATATAAATGTATTAATCCACTGTGTCAGGGAAACTTTCAAAATGTGGATTTGTGCTTTAGTTGCTATGGTTGGTAAAGGCTAAGTTGATAGGCAACTAGCTTCTAGTGGGTTCCAGTGAAGTAATTTCATTTTTAAAACTAATTAGAAACTGGAGAAGCTTGTTGTGCCTCCAGCACAGCAAAAGTACAAACCATGAAGAATAAACCACAGGAAAACACTTACAAATGCAGATAATAGTTTTATGTCAATCCCAATGTATCAGTTTGCTTAGAGAAAAAGCCATCTGATTATAAATTGTTTTGGAAAATAAGTACAGGGGTAACCCTACTTACAAGTTTAATCCGTGCAGGAGCTGAGCTCGTTAGCTGGTTTGCTGGTTAGCTGGATGCATTTTCCCCATAAGAATACATGTAAAACTGATTAATCTGTGTCAGCCGGCCAATATACAGTATAGTTTAATATGCTAAATAATGTGTTTATATGGGTTTTTAAAATAATTAACGAGACGACGACGGCGCTCGTGTAGGCTGGCGGCTAAGGAGAAGGAGACCGATGGTGCTCATGTAGGCTGGCGGCTAAGGAGGACAGGAGGACGGGCGTACGTGTATGGCATGGTTACACTTATCATATGAAAAGTAAAAGTAAAATTTATCTAACTTTCTTGTTCACTACCTTTTGCTGTCTTTGCGTCACTTTCACTAGCACTTTCACTTTCACTGGACAGCGGTCAAAGTAAATGACTGACCTCTTCTTCTACGCTAGCATCTAGGGGATGCTATGACCGCCGCACCGCTAGCAGTTGGCATACTTGAACTAATTTAGGCTACTCGTTACCTGGAACAAAAATATTCAGAGATCTCGACTCGTTACCTGGAACACTCGTTAGTAGGGATGCTCGCAAGTAGGGTTACCACTATATTTCTGAAGAAATAAAAACATAAACATTGTACAAACTGCATGAACAGATATAAAAACTGGCTGAGGTCACTAGAAAATTGTGAAAAAAAAAGTCCTTTAAGTACAGCTCCTCTCTGGAAATTAACACCACCATACATGAGTAAATGTTTAAAAATATCAGGAGGAGAACAGAAAGAAAGTAAAATAATACAAATTATTTTGGTATTTTGAACAATATCAAGTTAATACATGTTAATGTTGACAGTATTCAGACAGACATTTCACCCTGTAGACCATAAAATTAACTTTTTACTGTGTTTTGATTACTGATTCACACTGATATTAGTTTAATATCTCCCTCTTGGTGGCTGTAATATGGTACCATTTAGAGGAATAAAAACACTCACAGTGAGAGGTAGCCAGGCTAAGTCAAAGTCAACTAACCTCCCACCCAAAGAGAAACAATGAGTCTACATTGTCTCTCACATGAATTCAGAATCTGCAGATTCATCAGAAGTTCACTATGAACAGCTGGTAAATACAGAATATTTTTTTACTATGTTGGTATGTGTTTTTGTGAAAAACTGGTTTCACACAGCCTCTTAACATATTTAATTGGACAGAGATATTTGTATGTATTTAGGTTATAAAGTTATCCCACATAACTGTATTACATTAACCATAGTTTTATTGGTTTATCAGACTACTCAGCAACTAGCCCCTCAGTTAACCCCTAAACACTCAAAGCTGAAACAAAAATTTTCATTTGTAACAGATGAGGAGGATGGTTAAAAATGATTAATCTAGCTCAAATACATTGAAAATGCTTATCCTTACAACATAATTATACAATAACTGTAATGAGTACCTAATGCACCATTGACAAAAAACAATGAAAACAACCATGATAATGACACCGTTTGTTCATTTCTAATGTGATTAATAAGAGACAATATAACAGGATATAAACTATTATGATTAGGCTTATTATCAAGTCCTAGAAAGGCTTACATGATGCTCACTTTTGGAGAGGAGTTTAGCATTTGTTTACTTAGTATATCCACTCTGAAAAAAAGCAAGAATAATTGTCTGGGAAAGTAATCCTCTATTATTATCCACTCACTACACTCATCCAAAAATAACATACCAGACCATATCTTCAATATCCTACTGATACAGCTGTGATGGAAATGAGACAGGATCTACAGTCATATGCAAAACCTTCTGCACCCCTGTATAAATCACACATTCTTGTCACTTCTGCACATTTTGATGCATTGATACTGGTAATTGACTGAAGCAGAAGAAAGTTCCCCCAACATGGATTCCTGCAGCAAAGAAGAACACATCCTCCTCCTTCATCTGAAGAAGATAAACATCTAGACAACTGTGTGTATATATACATTGTATATACTAAACAATTACACATTTTATACATTTCAATTGTACTTATGTAGACATTTTTATAGTCTGTTACTACAAAGATCATATTTGCAGTAGTAAACTACAAGAATGCTTACTAGACAAATACTGTACAAACACTTAATAGCAATAAAAAAAGGTGCCTAAAGTCAGATGAAGATAGCAATACAAGTTTGTATGTGTGATAAAATAATTACAGCTATACTATGTTAATTTGAAGCCTGTAATAAATGCCACGTCTCCAAGGTTCCTGGGGTGGTGTGTGTTTTTTTTGTGAAGAGGAATGTGATATACTGACATAAGTCTTGGTAAGAGGACACGTCATACGCACACACACACTCTGAGTATTTGATGTGGAGATAAGAGTTCAGCCTCAGGGTTTGGATTTCGAGCAGGTGCAATCATGCGCCTGCGGCTTTTCCTCGGGGACGTGACGAAACAAGGCAGAGTACGAGTGTGTGTATGTGTGTGAGCAATCTGTGCTCCTTGTGCTGGTTTGACACTGAACCCACCTCTCTCTCTATGTCTCTCTATGTCACTCTCTCTCTTTCTCTTTCACAATCTATTCCCCCTCTTTCTATTTCTTTTCTTTCATTCTCCTCTGTCTCTCTCTCTCTTTATCTATTTTTTTCTTTCACTCTCTTTCACACTCTTTCTTTTTCTTCTCATTCTGTCTCCTCTCTCTCTCTGTCTCTCTCTCCCTCTCTCCCTGGATTGGAATGTATCGGAACAATAGAAAACTAAGCAGCCCTGTTAAAAGACTCAAAGCTTCAGCAAGCCCAGACAGGAGAACAAAAGTGCACCTTGCGCTTCTCAGCACATCCAACGGCTCCTGAGGGCCAAAATACCTGTGGAGAGGGAGGGGAAGGGAGGGAGAGAGACAGAGAGAGATGGAGAGGGAGAGAAAGCACAGGTGATCCCTCTCTCTTTTTTGCCAGGTGCACCACACACAGTCAAACACACCCTACACCTTAGAAAACAACAATTCTTCTTTCATTTTCCTCCCTCCTCCTCTTTTTCTGCTTGTATTCTTTTCATCCTTGCCTCTTTTCTCTTAAATCTCCTCTCCTACCCTCATTAACCCCTGCTAATTGCCACCCTCCACCCTTTTTTTTTCTGTTCTTGCCTATTCAAGGCTATGTACTGCGTCACAACACGCTCCCCGGGTCCTTTGGAGCAGGATTTGTCGAGTGAATTTTGAGCTTTTAGACTTTTGAAGACTGATGACTGCATGACTTTATTAAGCATTCTCTAGTTGTAGCATTCCAATAGTGTTAATGAAAGGTCAAATGTAAGCACCTCTTCATTTTCTAAAGTTGAATTTGCAATTGTTTCTATAACATCGTGTTGCTAATGTTGTCCAACATAGTCTTGCACTGGTTAATCTTATCAAACTGAATCTAAAACTAAATCTAATCAGTGTTGTTTAAAGCTAATCTATAGTAGTGAACTTTAGTCTAGTAACAAACTGAGTTGTAACTAAATTGCATGGTTAGCAAATATTTTAGTGTCTAATCTTACATGTAGCTACTGTTGTGATGATGGTAAACCCATCGCTGTAATCAAATTTTAAGGCAGGCAATACGTTGTTTGCAGGGACGTGTGGTCACCTGTCATTATGACAAGAAAAAAATGATAACATAAAATGAATATTAATATTTGTGCACTGATCTTTATGGATGACTAATTTCGAACATTTTTATAGTCAAAATTGCTGAAATTGCATATTTCCTGTTGAAATACAAGGGTGAAACGCGAGGTGCGGCAGCAACGAGCCTCACCTCACCTGTGAATGTGCAATCCATCACAAACTGGATTGATACATGCAGTTGGCGTGTGCGTGTTGCCGTATCGCTGCATGTCGCCAATATAATGTTTGCATATACGTTTATATACCCTGATTTTCCACAGTCTGGCTAATGTCATTAACCATTTACGTTTAATGTTTGTTAGTGACATATTTAGTTTTGCTGATGGGACATAAAATCGCAGTGAAAAGGCACAGGGTGAGACAGGGCAGTACTCTGCCGCACTGAAGGGGGGCGTACGTGAGCCAACGGGTGATTGTTGCTGCTGTCCTTTTACGCAGAGGCAAGTGAGAGTGAAGAGCACGGAGGGTGCAGAGCAAATGCTGCTTTCTCTCGCTGCTGTAATTGTAACGTTTTTTCTTATCTTTACGTATCTTTAATACCTACCTTACGTGTGTGAGAGAGTGTGTGTGTGAAGAACGCTGATGAGATAGCCAATTGAATAAGCTACCCTTTTGGGTTTATATACTTGTAAATCCAACTCTAAAGGAGTCAGTGCCTCACCAACCATGAACCTCACCGCACGTCACTGGTTGTTTGCATTCATATCATCTGCAAAATCCAGATTTAGGCTAAGAAATGAAAATCAGAATGGACAAGATGGAGGCATGCCTGTACTGTGCTAGTTTAGAAGATATTACAAGAAAAATAAATAAGGGGAAAATGACAACAAACTATATGTAGAAGATTCATTATTTGAACTAAACAGAAAGACTCACCAGCTATGAAGGCATAGATATAAGCAACTACCTTCTCTTCCAGACATGCTTCTACTCAAGAAAACAAATGACAGGGTGGAGGCATACAAATGTTTTGTTAGCAGTTGGGTCCACGACCAAGTTACCAGTGTGATCCACAATGACTAGTGCGAGTGACTTTTCTTTTAACTTAGTAACAAACTCCCCTCAAGATTAACATTCTGGTTTACTTAACATTAGTTAACCACTCTCAAATGTCTAATGAAATGATACTAACATGATACTAAAGATGTGGATCATCATGAAACAGGACTAGGGCACCCTAAAGAGAATAATAAAGCCATAATTAAACACTTGTATCAATAAGGTTACACCCTGCAAAACACTTTGTAGTTAACCAGCATTACTTATTGTTGTTCAGTTACTGCAATGCAACCTCCAGCAAGGCAAAGAAGAAACATTGAGTTTAACATTACAAAATAAGGAAAAAGCTATATAGCCATATAATGTATGTTGCCTTAAACATAGTTCTCACTGCACACACAATTAGCCACTCTTGACCACAGGCAAATGTTCAAAAGACAGGTCTCTTGCATTAATCATTGGATCAATCTATGCAACAATAAATAGTGCAAACGATAAGCATTTTGAGAATTTCCAATGTAGAATATTACTTCCTTCCCTTCAATCGCAGTTCAATGTGACAGTAACTGATTGACATGACATCTAATGCAAACAAGCTAAAAGGTCTCAACTAGAGATGGACCGATCGGCGTTTTTGAGGCCGATTTCGATTTCCGATCCCTTTTCAGCGCAATCGGCCAATAGCCGATACCCATCGAGGGCGGGGCTATATGCCACGCAAATCTAGGAGCAGTTGTTGGCACAAGCAAGACAAAATATGGTCAAAACTGTTTATTGCCATTAATAACAAACTCATGTGAACATCACATCTATAAAAACATTAGCAGTAACTGACCTAAATCATACAAATACAGCCAATATTGCAGTCATTAAATTTAGATTATTAATAAATTTAAAACAAAAAATACAGTAAATGAAATAAATACAGGCAAAATTTCAGCCATTAAATACCGATCCATGGTTATTTTACAACGAAAAAACTGCAAACATTAAGTGTATAATTATTTTTAAATCAAATTTAAATTAAAGTAAATTAAAAGGTCAGTACTAAAATCATTAAACCTTTAACCTGTAAATTATACAGATACAGACAATACTGCAATTCTAATCATTAAACTTGCATTAATGATTATCAAACGAAAAAAATAAATTATCAAAGTCAAAGTGCACCTATTAAATATAGACCCTTGTTTTAAAACGAAAGCTGCAACCATTCAATGTAGATCTTGAATTATTATTATTATTATTATTATTACGAAAAACAGTAAGCTAGTTAGCCGTGCTAGCTCTGCTGTTTGCAGATACTCACTGTATTCAGTTGCGTGGTGTACTCGTGTTGTATCAGATTAGTAGTATTAAATGTCTTTGTCTTGGTTCCTCCTCGAGGGACGTCGACTTTACAAATTTAACAAATTGCCTTGGATATGTTTTTTTCACACAAGGTAAAAAACTGCCAGACTGACCACATTCTGTATATCCGCACATGCAGCTGAACACAGTAAGCAGGTTCTTTAGCCACTCGCGGCTCCTTCTGTTTTAGTCTGTTTGTCGAAAAAAGGGTATGTATTTCCCTCTAGTGGTTCAGCTAGGAATTGCAGGGACATGACAGGATGTGGTTCGCGGAGGGCTCCTCTTCCTTGATTAAACGCTAGCTGGAAATACAGAAATCTTGAAATCCGCTAAATTTCAAAAGATATCGGCCAATCGCCGATCACATATTTTGATTAAAAATCGGCCGATACCGATACATAGCCGATCGATCGTTCCATCTCTAGTCTCAACCAGAGGGCACATTGAACTGGCAAAACAAAACTACAACCAAGCTAAGCTCAGTAGCTATACACCACAGTGAGTAAACTACATGTACACATGCATTCAATAACACTTTAGAGAAAAAAAACTAATATTTTGATGTAAACCTTCTTCAATAGATGCATTGTCACTGAGAATTAAACCTCCTTGTCCTTCCATTCGTCTTTGAACTTGTGGGGAAGAGATTTCGCAAAAGCTAATTGAATGAGCTGTGCTTTCCATTTATGCAACACACTCTCCCAGTGTTCAGTCTGCATTTTATCACCTACGTCATTGTGGGGCTATTCTGCTGTGACCAACTGAGAGGGAGAGTCATGCACTCATCTGTACTGGAGAGCCATTTGAAACATTTTCTTTAGTTAACATAGTCCTTATTTAACGTCTATCTTTGGGGCAAGCTCCCACCTGACACTGGTTTGCATGTACCACATGTACAGTATTTGACAGACACTCATTACTTATTACGTCACCCAGAGTGACTTACAAATATGTTTTGTAGGCAAATGTAGAGTTAGGAGTCTTGCCCCAAAAACTCTTATTTGTATAGAGTTGTGTGCTGGTACAAAACAGGGTTTAAACCCCAGTCTGCCATGTATGTAGTGTTATTGACTACACCACACTAACCATCTACCATTTACTGTAGGTTAACAGTTACACAATTGTAACATGAAATGTCACCTTTTGGTTATTGGCTTAAAAGGCTTGTCTTCAAAAAGATTTAAAATGTACAGAAATTTACAGCTAGGCCCATATAAAATATATACGTTCCAGATCATTTTTGAGAGGCCTAGCATTCTAATTAAGATGTTAGACTTCTTGTAACACTCAACATAGTATCTCAGTAATGCAAATCCTGCCTTTTAACAAAAAAAAGCCAGTCAGCTTTCTGGTAAATACAGAGCCCCTGAAGAGACATGGTGTATTTTTTTTTTCAGGATAGAAGGATGCAGGGTTTGTTTTTTACTGTCCTATCAGGTGAGCACACATTTCTATCAGGTGAGCACCTGATACTATTAGGTGAGCACCCGGTACAATCAGCTGAGCACCCAGTAGTATCAGGCAAGCACCAGATAGTATCATGTGAGCACCAGATAGTATCAGGTGAACACCCAATACTATTAGGTAAGCACCAGATAGTATCAGGTGAGCACCAGATACTATCAGGTGAGCACCAGATACTATCAGGTCAGGTGAGCACCCAATACTATCAGGTGAGCATTTGATACTAACAGATGAGCACTTTCATGCATTCAGAGGAGCACTATCTTACAGCATCTCTAGCTGAATGGATATTGGCAAGTTTTTTGGAAGTGTACTTTCATCTACTGTAGGTCAGAACTATAAAGACATAACATTTATTCTTGCAAGTCGTCATGGATACATTATCACTGAGAGACATTTGAAACGTATTTTGAAGGATAAAGGTCTATTTCCTCGAAAAGAACTACAGCAACATAGATGACAATATTATATTTGTTCTATAACAACTGCAAAGTTCTGGTAAGCTGCATGGCTATAAGTGGATGCATGCCAAATGTCAAGAAAATAGTTTGCAAGTGAAGAAGGAAGATGTTCAACTAATCCTAAAGGTCCTGGATCCAAGAGGAGTTCAGTTTAGAAAAGCATGGAGACTCCATCGCCGTAGCTACTTTGCAAGAGGCCCTAATTAGATTTTTTTGTAGGTATTTTGATTCCTATGACAAACTGAAGCCCTTTGGTATTTGTATCAGAGGGTGTAATGTGGGAAAAAAAGTAGTGATCCCAGGTGTTAGTGCATTACACTGTGTTTTAGAATGACCCTTCCAAATATTTAATATTCTAATATTTAGCCTGAGGTTTTTAGTCAATACATGTTTTAATGTCTTTTCACATGTTTTACAGATGCCTTTTATGAAAGAAAAATTAAGATCGAGTTTATACTGTGTAATTAGGCCATGTACTGTAGAGATCAGACTCTTGGTGTCAAAAAGGGTGTTTTTGTTAATTATTTTGCTTTTATATCTATTCCAGCATGACCTTGATGAAAATGAGAGTATGGAAGTCACATATTATCAGAAAATCAAAAAAGACAATGTTTCCAGTGGACAACCAAATGTCATATACGCCAGAGGTGTATGCCACTGAAAACTTTGTGTCCAGCAGAAGAATCCAACCTTCAGCTGTGCAAGAATGCTTGTACATCTTGATCAACGATACACTGTGACCCTGATGTTTATGAGCTTTGCAATATTACAAACACTTGCATTAAAACAAATAATGTCAGAATTTTGTCAAGCTTAAGTGACCAATATAACTTGCTCCTAGCAAAAAGGACAAATGATGACATTAGCCAGGTGGGTTACATTCCTTTTTGAAAAAGTGAATGGAGTACGGACAGTTTTACTCAAATTAAACAGCTAGGAGAATTTACACATAAGTTGTAGCTTTGCTGTCTGTAACTCACCTATGAAGAAATGCATTGAAGTATTAATTGAAAACTGCAGTAAAATGCAGTAGAATTTTTTTGTGGATTACTGTTTGTGAGTAGTGTTTTGCAGTTAAGAAAACATGCAACATCAAAACTAGTAATGAAGGTTTTGCTTTTCTGTTTGTCTTGTGCTATATATAATTAAAAGTAATAACAAATGTGTATTGCATTTTACATTATTTTAATTTTAGTATTCTTTCAAGGCACAAAATCATCTCCTTAAAATTGATGTTGTCTCTCATAATTTTCTTTATTGCAGATTGACATAAGTGTCATGACAGATGAAGAGCTTGCAGTATACTTCACCAGATATGGAGATTGTATTGCAGTGAGAGCTTTTTGGACACTGCAGTTGCAGTGGTTATTATATGTTTTAACAGTGAAGTACTGCAACTGTGAGACAGTGAAGTGTAACGGTGAGACAAATTTAGGAGCTAGCCTAAACAAAAGATGGGTAAAGATTAGAATGTGTCAAAATGTAAACATTTTTAAATTAACATAGCAATTTACTATAACTTATCTTGCTGAGTAATGCTAGTTACTTTACCTTTTATTGTGGGTGTTTTAAATAATGTTAGGATAGCTATGCTAGCTTACTAGCTGGATACATGTCAGTCCAGAGCTAATGTTAGCTAGTATCAGCTAGCTAGCTAGCATAAATATGATGAGAAATACACAAAGCAGGTGGTTACTCTTTGCAGCATTTGGACAATATTTAGGCTAACTTCACAATACCTAAGATATTGCATTGAGAACAACACAAGCCTTGTAGCTAACCTATTGCTAGGTAGTGTTAGCATAGTTAACTATAGCTATCAAGCAAAGGCAGTTTACATTTATATCGCTTTGAAAGGAACATATTGATACATTAGTAGTACAAACCGGATTCCAAAAAAGTTGGGACACTAAACAAATTGTGAATAAAAACTGAATGCAATGATGTGGAGATGGCAAATGTCAATAT
>BRDA01073775.1:10652-36031 GCA_036984385.1 Crenuchus spilurus | reverse complement strand
TATATATATATAAGTTGATCATCGGACTAAAACCCAAATTTTCCAGATCAGCTATTTTTCTCATCTTTTTGCAAATGTCACTTCGCTCACTTCATTCAGAGTTACTGTGACATTTCCCTCAGTGCTGACAGGTGCCTCCTGCCACTGTTATTTGGTGCTGAAACACACAGCACACAGTGTAAGTCTCAAACAGAAAAGAAAGAAGTGAAAGACAAGACTATGCTCAGCATCAGAGGAGAAAGATGTTCAGCCCAGCCTTACAAAGCTAAAAGAATCATTTCAGGACTAGGCAGAGTTAAGGGAAGGAGAATGTATTTCACAATAAGGGAAGAGAGAGAGAGAGAGAGAGAGAGAGAGAGAAAGAGAGAGAGGGAGGGAGGGCGAGAGAGAGAGAGGGCGAGAGATTCCACCATGGAGCAGAACCCAGATAGCCATCAGCAATTTCTGCACACACTAGACTCCTCATTTGTTAGCGGCTGTGACCAATGCAGAACCCGGATGTGGATGAATTTAACATCACACATCAGCACAGCCAAACTCATCTCACTGGAAACACCAGCCACAGCCATTTTGTTTTGTACAAGCACATCATTACAAAGTGCTGCATCCTTTCCATGTCATGTAGACCATTATATATCAGCCTAAGACAGGTAAAACTATATTCTGTGGTGTTACATATGCTTCTTAACACTTACTTCATTTACTCATATGTATTATTTTACATGGTACCAAATTTATATTCAGTTACTACAGTTAATGCACTGCTGAGTTCTCTGGTATCAGGACTGAAGTATAGGCCGTTTACATCAAGACCTGACATTAAAATGAGATGAAAATATGTCAGACACACTAAATCAGTCATCACTACTGCAGTGTCATCCTTTAACAAGAAATTGTTCACATCTTATATATCTAAAAAACAAAATAAAATTAATAAATACAAAATACATATACTTATACAACTTAAATAAATAAGAATATACAAAAATATATTTTTTTATAAAATTAGTTTTCATTTATAAAACTATTTTTGTGTTCAAACTTTTATCTGATACTATATGTAGTTTGTATGTGTGTACATATACTTAATGTTATATGTATATACAGTATATATCAGACATGTTCTTGTAAATATACATCTATTATATATATTTATATATATATATAATGTAATGTGAACCTACCTTAGAGCACAATTGAGTGTATACACTACATGTAAACGTGTGTTTCTGGGCCAGAGGATCAGTACCCACTGAAGCATGTCTTCAAGTCCCAGGAGCATTTCATTTACTCCCAACATAATACCGTGTTATTGGCCATTATCTCTGCTGTCAGCCACTATGTTGATATTTAATGAAGGGGCATCTATGTCTGGATGCCATTTTTCAGCTCCCTGGCGTTGCCGTGGAGACGCACCGGTGGAGGGCAGCGGGGCCTGGCCCATCATTTTCCACTTGAACCAGATAAGACAGGCATTTAGTGCCAGAGCCCACGTTCAATATTTATTCTGGAGCCCCCTTCATTTGCATCTCACATATTTCAAATGTTACACCCTGAGAGAGGGAGGGGGGCAGAACGTCTCAGTGGAAAGACGACTGTGTAAAGCATGAAATGGAGTTCAGCAGACAAGGTCAAACCTGGAGGTGTATGTGTGTGTGTGTGTGTGCACGCGCGTGCATGCACTGGTGTAAGTAACAAAAAAATAGCTGTGCAATATTGTTTGTGACTTGTATTGAATACACATTGGCTCAACATGACAGCATGTATATACACATATTAAAGCTTTTGTAAGTTGCTGTTTTAGTAACTCTGCTAACTTAATATGCATTATTTATTTAGAAAGAAACATGATAGTCTACTGCAACTGGCAGGTCATTACACTTTCTCCTTTATGCACATGCAAACCATTACAGCTACACAGTAAATCTACCAGTGTTAAATCAACACTATTAGAGTTAAATGAACACTGAGGGTGTCAAAATGCAACACTCTCAGTGTTAATTTAACTCTAATAGTGTTCATTTAACACTGGCAGATTTACTGTGTATGCAATATGCAGAACATGAGTATAACATTCATACTGTTACTGTAGCTACAGATCATTAGCGCATCTTTAAAACACTGTGTTCATAACTTCATTCAGTAAGGTAAACAAAAAGATAAACAATCATATTTTATACTTATTATAAGTAAACAGACATATTTCAAGCCTTTTTAACTGTTAATCAGTGTGGCTTACAGATTAGATTAGATTTTGCCAATGTAATTGCACACAACCAAATCTGACGTTCGCCTTTAAACCATCCATGCAGTGAAACACACACACACTAGGTTATGAGAACATATGCCCGAAGCGGTGGGCAGCCTTTTCCAGGGGCATCCCTAGCCTGTTTGGTGCCCTGAGTGAACAACCCCTATGCCCCTCCCCCTATTATTAGTTAATATCAATCAAATAAAATGTATACTACTTGTAATATTAATTATTAATAAAATATATAAAAAAAATTGTAAATTGAACATTTAATAAAATGTTTAATAAACATTTAATAAAAAATAACTTTACTGTTAAGTTCACTTTCCCTTTGTGGTTTGACTAGTTGTGAAGCATGTACCATAAAATTATCACCCAATTCTGTTTCACCTTGTTAGTCAACTTCACTCCAACTCATTGCCACCAATTTTGCACTTATTTTTGGAATGTATGGTCAATAGACCTCATGCCTCGTTTTTGAGTAAAATAAGCAGTTAAGAGGAGTTAATTTAACCATAGTCCACAGAAGGGTTAACTATTAACATTTCAACATAATTAACTCACCCAAAGCTTCCAAACTCAGACACAGATTCAAACGCACAACATGTTTACAACTTACAGTCGCAGGTGAACACGGACTCCTGGGCAGCTAACTTGCAACCAGATGACAGTGACAGCGGGGACAGCCAATCACAATCACACAGTTAGCAAGAAATGGCAGAGCCAATTGATGAGCTTGTGGATCAAACTAGCAACCTTCCAGTCACAAGACCAGATCCCTAACCACCAGACCACAACTGCCCTCTAGTAGCTCATGAACTCATGAGAAAAGGACTCTGTTTATGTTCACTCTAGAAATCCAAAATAATAAATTATTAGGACATTATTTTGAGTAAAATAATTGATTAATTATTTTGAGTACTATCCAAATGGTATCAACATTAAAACAAATAAGGCTTGAAATAAGTCACATTATAAAGAACATAAAATTCTATTCATATTCATGTGGTCTTGCTTAAAAGTTCAGACTTAACATTAAATGTGTTTATTCAATAATAGCTTATAAAGTGTAAATTATATTGTTGAAAACATATAAAACTGGCTTTTATACAATTTAAAATAATTTGAATGAAACAACATTGTTAAATAATATTAAAAGGAATTAAATAATACAGATTAATCTATTTATATTTTAGCTATGAAATTACTATGAATAGCTGTTTGAAATATAAATATGCTCTTGACTATGTGAATTTGATGCATTGTGGATATTATTGTAATTGTAAGTTTATTCTCAATGCTATACAGCTTCCTCTATTGTTATGGACTCATCAATAGCTCTGTGCATCAAAAATTCTGTATATTGTTTAAAACTTTAAAAAAATTGCATCATATTAGAATAATTTTATACATTAATCTGCTTAATATATTTATCTGCAAATCAGTCTAGTGGTATATATGGGAAGTGGTATATAATGTTCTGGAAAAGGCCAAGACAAATGATTTGTTGTGCATCCCTACAATGTTACAAATATAAAACCAGTTCCATAGTCACTTAGTATTGTCCTCTGGGATGTATCCATAACAGAAAGCTGTCAATAGACCTCCACTGCACAGCAAGCTTCATTAAACCCTGAGCTTAAGACAGTCCTGTTCATGAAAACAGAGCATGTCTACCTAATGCGCAAACCGAGGGGGGTCTTGGTCACCATTGAGACCCATCTGTTGTCTGGAAATCCACCTATTCATCTATCCATCCATCCATTCAACCATCTATTCATCCATCTATGCATCCTTCTGTCCATGAAAAGGAGGAAAGTGCTGAACAATATGTGATTTTGAGTTGAACTAGGCTTACAGGAGGGTGAGTCAAAAATGATCTGCACTCTGGATGGAGAATTGATTTAAATCTGTTCAGAAAAGATAAATATATAACACCCATCTAAAATAAACCCTGTATATGATATATTGTGGAAAAAAACTCAACATTTCTGGCCAAGACTTTTGAGCTCAGAACTGAATAAACAGAGGTGTTGGCTAAACAGTGTTCATTACAGTTTGTAGAAATTGTATGTGGTTTTATTTCTAAAGCTTAACAAATGTCAGTTGACATGTTTGACTCAATTAGTGGTTACTAGATTGTAGTATCTAATGTCCGGAATTACCATATCGTTTGGCTGAAAAATCACAGAATTATATACGTGTTTCTGTGGAATTTCATTAATATGCTTTCACGTTCCTTGTAGTAATGCTCAAAATTTATTTTGATGTCCAAACACATCTGCAAGAAATCAGTACATGCTCTCCTTTCTGCAGATCATAAGTGAGGCATCCATTTACTGTTGCACTGTAGTCATAAATGAACTGATGTAACACATTCAAACCTGCACAGCAATGACTGTAGACAGTGAGCTAGTACAGAAAGACATTGCAGCCAACAGAAGTTTTAATATAACTAAAGAGCAGATCATTTCTGACTCACCCTCATATTATACTGTACAACACTTCTCAGCTACCATTTAGTCACCATAATATATATACTTTGGGTGTCAAATTGAACCATTTATGTCCATTTAAAAATGGCGTTTCTGATTACAGCTGTGCTATGTTAAAGAGCACAATGTGAGATCTTTCTTACCCACTGCATTAAGATTCTACAACAAGTTTCCGCACTGCAGAGACAGTACTGATCTCCTTCTGTTCTCAGTCACATCAGTTATACACAGTACTGTACTCTTCTGTGTAATACTGTATATCATACTTTTAATTTACTTTTTACTGTAAATACTGAATACTGCTGACAATTCATATTCATTGTGAACTACACTACCTCATGCTGTAGACTACCTCGCACATGTTAATCACAGCCCTGTGTCTGTCTTTGTTTATCTTCCACATGCTTTGTCACATCTCCGCCCTGGTTCTGCCTCTCATCATAAAGTTCACCTGTTCCCTGTATTCCACAGCCATGGTTTTCCATCTCATGTGTGATTATGTTTGGTTTAAATGTTCCCTCTTGTGTCACAGTCCTCGTCAGTCATTGTACTGTCTTCATTTATCACATCCAAGTCAAGTTTTAAGAGGGTTTCACAGCTAACAGTATTTACATTCATAAGGATAGATGTTGCACCTATTTCTCTGTCATGCAAATATATGTGTTCATCAGTGCTGTCTCTAAAATAGGAAACCAGGTGGGGCACAATAAATTCTGTGGGCAGCATCCCATTCATCAAGGAAACTTCACAAAAGCCTACTCGTTCAATTAATTCAACCACAAATGCACATCAATGAAATTCCAAAAAGCATAATCCAGTGCTGTGCCAAAATTCTGCACCCCCATCATGAGATGCACGTCAAGAGACTGTCTTACCAGTGGTATTCTGTTGCCTTTTCTTTGGTTATTGTGACCAAAAGAACTTAAATGCAATCAATTCCAGTTATGAGGAAATAAAGCTTTTAATGGGGTAAGATGACTGTCTGTGTGTTATCTAACTGTTAACTTTGATTGTCAGTGTGATTCATTATATTGCCTTGCTAGCAGTGGCTAACTGTTACTGTGATGTTTTTGAGTGGCAAGCTACATAGCAACGCAACATAAATGATATTCACATAAGCTCACGTATGCAAATCTTTCATTTTTTATTGGCTGCTCCCAGCATGGGCCCAGCATAAACGTACCCCACAGCTCATTATTGAAAGCATGTTGCACATGTGCACAGTGTTTTCTACTGCTCACTTGCTTAAACAGATGCTAATGGGCCGGCCCCATACTCACTAACTAAATGAAGACTGCTGAAAGTACTAAACTGAAAGTACTAAAATAAGCAACACATATAGGAACATTTTAAATGTATTGGGAACTACTGCCATTTTCATAAGTCAAATACACAACAATGTTAAATACATAACAAATTGAAATAAATTTAAACAAAATTATTGAATATATCACACACTGCTCCACAAAAACATCTGGTGGGGCTGGGCCTCACCTGAACCTAATGTGTTTCTGAATTTTGAGAGACTTGAAGTGATGACAGCATTGGAAAGAAATGGGTCTGCATATGTTAAAGGAGTAAAAGTTCAAACTATATATAAAAGAATGAACCCCTCCAGGCAGTAGAATATTTTACGAAACTAGAATATTTTACGAAACGTTTCTTTTGAAGTTTTCTTTTTTTTTTTGAGTTGTGAGATAAACCTACATAATGTCCATTCAGTGCTGTGCAGCCTGAAAAAAAATATTTAAAAGTTCATTTATTAATGTATTATAAATCTTAAAACACATTCTCTGCTCATTCGAATGGCTCTGCATAAATCCAAGATGCAGAATCAAACAGAATTTTAAAAATAATGTTTGATTGTATAAAAGGCTTAAAGCAACACTTTAAAGGAAAGATTTGTCAAACATTCTACTGGCTGTCTGAGCTTCTGCTGTGAAAGACAGCGGTGTTACAACAACCTGACAGTTATTTCAATGATTTCTCATAATGTCTGTCCAGTGAGTCTCATGAGAAATGAAATAATTGCATTTTTGACATGAGAGACAACACACAATAAGACTGATCAAAATGTTAACCTAATTTACTGAAGGATTTGAGATGTTTGTAATGAATTACAGATATCAGTGTTGGGGTGGCAGTCTTAAGTGAATTTGAATGGACAGGGGGAATACTGAGCAAGAGCAATTAGCAGTTCAGTGGAAAGGTCATTTCATATTAAACTGGCGCCTGACAAGCTGCAGCCGCTGTATGTTTCATTTTTCTTTATGTCAAACAAATGTCCACGTTATTGAATGTGTCAAAATAGAGTTATGTCACATCTCAGAGTAGAAATGGCTTCTCATATGCAGGCAACTCACCTTTCTGAATGTCTGAATTCTGAATTTAGGAACTTTTATAATAGACAGGTTAGAAATTGAGGAGTGATAACATTTTTTGTGACTCTGACTTCTGAGGTTTGGACCTGATAGCCAAAAAAATCAAATAAATCTATAATAATAATAATAATAATAATAATAATAATAATAATAATGATAATAATGATAATAATAATAATAATAATAATAATAATAATAATAATAATAATAATAAATGTAGTGTTGATGTTTTGATACAATTTTTCTCTATTGCTCAAGAACTGCGCACTTAGATTACAGATTACCCTTAGATTAGACTTAGATTACCCTAACCCTAACCCTAACCCTAGTGGAACCAATATGCAAGTTGCAAGAGAAACCTACATAAAAGTATTTCAGTGCTGTGCAGGCTAAAAAAAATTGCAAGCAGTAAAATGTAAGAGGAAATTGAATAGTAAGAGAAAATTAATCTCATTTTCTGCTCAGTTGAAGGGTTCTTTTACAAAAACAATCAACAGTTTATATTTATTTATTGTAGTTGCTGTATAAAAACACTAAAATGTGAGTATACAGATGGAGAATGTTAAGATATCTGTTATGCTGACTTTAAAAATGCATTATTTTTTTATGTAATAAAAATTTAATTTTATAATACAGCTATGCAGACCTGATAGCTTGAAAATGTAACACTTTACTACAATATCAAGGCTACAAGACGTTTACATAAACTGTCATGGTCATTCAAGTCTTGTTCCAAAAGGCATCATCATTAAGGCTGCTCTTCTGCTGTTTAGATAAAACAACAAATGTAGTCATTAGTACATCTTAGGCCTGAAATAAGGCTTTTAAAAATATTTATGAATGTTTAAATTAGTCCTTATGATAAGCTTTTGTATGTCATGTAGCTGTGCAAGTAAAGTGTTACCCTTAGAAAGTCCACCTTTAATACAGGAAGGCAAGTAAACTAGCATTAGCATAAGATGCTCAGTCTAAACGGCCTCCAAACGCTTGTTCTTTTCCTGTATATCACCTGGCATTTCAAAAGCATGCTCCCAGTCCTCTAAAGAGAGCAGCAGGCCACAGGCGGCCACTTACTCTCCTCTTTATCTCTGAAGTTATTCCTGCCACTCCACCACAAGGAGACATTAGTCATATGGTCCAACAGATGGAAGCTGTAAGAGTAGTTTCACTTGCCCTTGCTCTCTGCTGTTTCTGTTTTTCGAATGACATCTGAGTGCACTTAAAGAAGAATTAACAGCCTTGAGTTTGTGTGGATCAGAGGACAATCAACGGAAGAAGGGAAAAAGACCTAGTACTATTTCTGAGAATTGACGTTACCAACTGTTTGTTTTTCATCCATCTATCGCTTAATCCTTGTTTGTTTTTTTCAGATTTGTATTATAGGTAAGAACATTATATTAAAACAATATAACAAATGTGTACTAGCATTGCAGGTGTCTATATGTTATAGGCATTTCCTAATCCAAAATCTAAACTAAATCTAATCATAACTTTAATCTCAATCAATCAGTAATTAGTGTTATTGAATGGGTAAATATCTATGTGGTGCCACCCTCGACAAATGGGGCCCCAGTGCGTAGTCCGTGTATGTGTAGCGCCAGCCCTGGCTGTGTAGAAAATTGACAAATCGTATTGAACCAAGTAGTAAATCATGATTAATCGCAATAGGCTTAGCAGCAAATCTCGATTAATTGCAATTAGCTGAGTAGTAAATCACAATTAATCACAATGAGCTGTGGCATAAATTATGACAAATCACATTGAACCAAGTATTAATCACAGTTAATCACAATGAGTCTATTGGTAAATCATCACAAATCACATTGAACCGAGTAATAAATCATGATTAATCAAAATAAACTGAGTAGTAAATAATGACTAAGTAGAATACATAGAGTATTAAATCCTGATTAGTCATAATACACCGAGTAGTTTTTCATGATTAATCACAAAAATTGAGAAGTAAATCAGAAATCACACTACATTGTGTAATAAATCATAATTAGTTACAATTAATCATATACATTGAGTAGTAATTAATTGTTCATTAGAATGCATTAAGTATTTGCAATTAATCAGGGCAGCGAAGGCCTGGTGGTTAGAGATCTGGTCTTCTGACCAGAAGGTTGCTGGTTCGATCCCCAGGCAGGTCATGACGGAAGTGACCTTGAGCAAGGCACCTAACCCCTATCTGCTTCACAGGCGCCATCTATAGGGCTGCCCACCGCTACTGTGTGTGCAAGGATGGATGAATTTCCCCACTAATAAAAGATTATTAAATCAAATATAAACAACAACACTACATTATAAAATAAATCCTTATTAATCACATTGCAATGCATTTAATTAATAATTCAATTGAATATTCAATCAAATTTGATGCTATATATATTTTTAAATAAAATCACAATCCTAAAGATGACACTATAGATTGATTGCCCAGATCAAGCGTTTGGCATTTTTAGTCTGCCTTTAATATGACTATTTGATGTTGAAACATTTCTAATATTAAAAACTTCCCTCCATGTCCATCATGTGATGTTTCATGGCATTCATTTGCTTTGCTCTGCACTATACAAAAGCTGCCAACAAAGACACAGGATACGGCATATGAATAATATATATGCATTCATTTCAATTCATTCATAATTTAAGAAGACAAAAGGTGAATAAATGCATTAGCAGCTATGGCATTCATATCCAAACTGGCAATAAAAACACACTCAAACGAGCACACAATCATCCCACACAATGTCAAGACATCCCATATGTAATATATGATGATTATGACAAGGGCCAAATCATTATGGCCAGACAACCTGGGCAGAATATCCTGGAAATGACAAGTGCTCCTGGTCAGGAGTGGACAGTGAACTCCAAAAACATCAGATTCCAGTCTGATTGAACATCTGTGAGAACAGCAAGTTGGCTCCACCTGACAACTTACAGGACTTAAAGGATCTGCTGCTAATGTCCTGGTGCCAGACACCACAGGACACCTTCAGAGGTCTTGTAGAGTCCCAGACTTGACAGATCAGGGCTGGTTTGATGTCACATTTTAACCCTATCCATCCATCCATCCATCCATCCATCCATCATCCATCCATCCACTGTATATGTAAGCCTAATGATGTAACGTGACTTTATCCTTAACTCTTGAGTAGTCTTAAGGGTCAAACATGATGTATTTAAATGATATTTTTGCCAACAAAAACAACAATAAGCATAATGATATACCTCTATTTTAAGAACAAAAACAATAACAGGTGTGTTATTGTGTGTGACAGGGCTATCCAGTGATTAAATGCAATTGTTCTGCACTGTTAAAGAGGGAAATTCAATTAAGCTGCCTCTTAAGGCAGGTCATTATTGACCCTTAGGGGAGAATACAGAATGTTATGGCCACACAAGGATTAATCTTATTCTAACCTCAGAAACCAAGAAAGAAAGGGCCATTTTGGTAAAAAAAAATAGCTTTTATAACAAACAAACTGACATACACAGACAAAAGAGTCCAGTGTGAAAAAGCTGCAGTACATGCATGCACGAGTCTTTTGCTATAAATGCCAGTCATGCCCCAAGGCCTGCATGTGGGGACCAGACCCCCTGCGGTGATGTCCTGTGTGGGAGAGCAATGCCATGCAGTGCAGCGCTAGGGACCACAGGGTCTCAACTGGGCCACGATGATTTTAATGACACTGATAAATATTTACAAACCATTCACAATGGTAGAGTATCAGTGAGTCGGCATTTTACACCAAGACATAAAAAAACTGCAGCATCAAGTCATTATATTTTATTCTTGACCTTTCCTATGAACTTGACTCGTTTAAAGAGAGTTTTGCCAAAAAAAAAAAAAAAGACATATCGTTATTTAGTGAAATGGTTATTGGATACATTGGAGAAGTCACGGGTATTAACGAGTTTTTTCTGCTTTTGTTGGAATAACCATCTCTACTGTCCAGGGAAGACTTTCTACTAGACTTTGGAGCATTGCATTCAATGACAAGAACATTAGTGAGGTAACCACTTAATCCCTAATTCATCTCAAAAGAAGTAGATGGAGCAGATAACATTGCCTCACAGCTCAATGCTGGGGCCTATTTACTTCTCTAGCCCAGCAAGATTTAGTGCAGATAGGTTCATGTTTAGTCATATTGTAATGGCAGTACTTCTCTACAAGGACTAGACAAGCTGTTTGTGTATATTTGTGAATCTGCATTAGCAATTGGTGCAACTTAAAGTACCTGAATGCATTCATTAGAAGGGGTGTCGATAAACATTTGGACACATAGTGCAGTTGAACACTGTAGGAGGAGCCAATTTTTTGACAAAAACGACTGTCTATGTAAAAATCTATTTGAGATTACTGAATTTGACTTTGAGTGATGGTTTAGGTATTTAGTCCACATGCTGCTGAGTGGTGACTCTACATCTCCTTTTTTTATTAGCTACAGTATCATTCAAAAGTTTGGATTTACAGATCTCAGTAATATAACATCAATTTGGCAGCAAATGTCAAGTTAGCGTCATGTGACACTTATATGTTACAGGTTTGAAATAATTTGCAGGTAAAAACATGTTTTTTTCACATTTTCCAGGTCTACAGATGATTCAGAGAGTTGTATAACAGAGATAAAATGGCAAGAAATCAACTGTTTGGTGTGAAGGAGCATTCCAAATGGCTTTCTGAAAATAATGGGTTCTACACCCAAATAGTGATGTATATTTCAATGGCTGCATCCCAAATAGCTTCCTAATGGGCATGACTGTGCATTATGGTGTAATTTTATAACCTATATGCACTATATAGGATCTGAGAATTTTATACATTTGACTTACAAGAAGAATGCAAGACTGATGTAGAATTCTATACGTTAGGACACCCACACAGAGCTCTTAGAGCATTTGGTCAAATTCAAATGGACAAGAGCAGTAGTGAAAAGCTTCTCTGAGGGACTGCAGTTCAGCAGACTAACACCAGAGGGCGGAGCTTTCAGGGAACGCATGTCAAACGCTGTGACCCCACAAATATTCTCTCCATGTTAACCAGAAAGAATCTGACTTCCAAGAGCTGTAAGATCACCCCCAGTCAGGCACCCCCAGCCCCCTCTGAAGCCCCATCCTCTCCCCGCATCTCCCCCAGGCTAAGAGTTCTTAACCCTTTCTCTCATGGGGACAAGACAAAAGCAGTCCCCAGGCAGTCTATAATCACATCCTTTCAGAGTGCATTCCCCTCTCAGACAGCCAGTGTCTGACAGCCTTTACACACAGATTCTCCGAATATGGCCCAAATTCCCAATGACACATATCTCTACATGCTTCAGCCAGTCAGGGACGCTACAGAAGAGATGTAGATAAAAGACAAAAAACAGGACATCTTTTCATCTCGTCAAAAAAGCTTTTGATTCACTGTAACCTATTTTATTATCTCAGTCCAGCAGAGCTGAAATGCTAATGCAGGACCAAACACTGTAACAACCAACTGCTAATACAGGATCATACACAGTAACAAAAACACAAGCATTAATAACTATGTACCTGCATTTTTTTTTCAAATGCTAATAGTGAAACTGCAATTATAATTCTATGCATTTATGAAGATGCATGTAAATGAAAGCTCTAATTTGTCTCATTAAACTTAAACTGTACATGTATATTATTTTATATTGTGAAATTTAATATAAAATTGTATTAACTACCATATACAGTGGAACCTCAGTTTTTGTCATTAATATGTTCTAAATTGTCTGATGATAATTTAAGCAATACTTCCAATAAGAAATATTTTAAATCCAATTAATCTGTTCCAGACACTCTAAAATATGAACAAAAATACATTTTATATAGAATAACTATAGTTTTACATACAGAACACAATGAGAAATAAATACAAAAGATTAATTCAATGGATAAATGAATATTTAACATCACTCTTTCAGGTTTACACTCTGTTTTAGAGCATGCTGGTGTGGTCCTGTTCTCAGCCGTTACTTGTTGTTGCACTTGTTTACAGCAGTCGCTTTAGCGTCATGTGTTTTAGTTTATTTTGAGTGTTATCAACGAGAAACAATGAGAAACAAAGCCAGAATAAATTACAAATGTATGTGAGTGACAAACTCATAGGTGGATGCTTTGTTTTTGTGAAATTAGCAGCAAATGATGTGGGTACGCCGACAGAAACCGGGCAGATGAACGATAACTGAGACAAAATGTCCCCCAAAAAAGTTGACAATAACCGAAGTGTATGATAACCAGGACAAACGAAATCCGAGGTTCCATTGTATTTTCAAATATAACATTTAAGCTGGTGTAGTGGGCATACATAAAAGAGATTTCCATAACATGTCTACATTATAATATGAAGCAAAGCAAAAGGAGGCCTCCTTAAACTAACAAAGCAAATCAGAGAGACAAATATAGTGATAGAGAGAGAAATATAACATGGATCAGCCTAATATGTCTTTCTAGGCTTTGGACTGGCTTGTCCGGGGTCAGTTTTGGAGGTTAAAGCTCAGTGAAAGGGAAGAGAGTAGGAGGAGGGTAGAAGCAGGCTAATATTCACCCATGACCTGAGCCTCAGAACCATTCTACTTCAGCATGGGCCAGTCACCACCAAACAAAGCACTTGACCCCCTCCTTGGTGGAGCCCCTGGCTGAATGGATGCAGTAGGGATGAGCAGTAGGATGTGTTATATTTATTGTGGAAAATATCACAAAATGAGTTTAGGATAAGTATTATCCCTATTGAACAACTGTATGTATCTTTAGACCAATTATAGAGAACTGGCCAAAAAAAAAAAAAAAAAAAAAAACAGTGTATAGTAATAACAAACAATGGCAGTCAATTATGTTACAATTTTATTTAGTTGTTTGATTCTTCTTCGTATATTAAAAGGTTAGATTGCAGTTAGATTTAAGCCAAATTACACTATATTGGTAAGATGGTATTCAAAGAATCAGCTTCTGAATGTAAATTTATTAACAACATACAAAAAAATAGTCATTTGTATCTGAATTTCTTCACATTAAAAGACTTGTCCTTAGATCACAAAGCAAATAGCATAGACAGGATCTTGTATAATGAGGAGTGTTATCAACTATCAAACAGGAAGTGTCTATAGTATCCAGCTTCACATACATCCCTAGGTCATACGTTTATCATTCCAATAGAGCTGCAACAACGCTGTCAAAAGTTCACTGCAATAATGATACAACAATTTTTTTCTGGTTAACCTTGATGAATAAATCACATACGATGTGAGTAAACCTAACTATTTTCAGAATTTAAAGTATTAAATATACTTAATTTAACATGAAAAATACAGATTTAATGGCACGTTACCTTTACAATTCTGGGAGAAATGCAAAATTGAAAACGCTGAAAGTAACAAACTAAAAGTCACTGATGTCAATGTACACACAATGTTCTTGACTTTTTGTTTTTACACTGTTCTACATTTACATAAAAAAAGATGATGCTTTCAAGTCACAGTTCACAAAATACACTACTTAAATCTAACTCCCCTTAAATGTAATGCATTTTTTATACTGGGTCTACATACACAAACAGCTCCTGAAGTTTTTAATAAAGGTGATGTTAAAGGTCATGTTTTTATGCATTTCAAAAAATAAATATATAATCTTAATTAAGCCCTGTCCTGGGCTTAGCTAGCCTGCCCTGTGCCCGGTGAGACTCACCATGACCCTGACTAAGATTAAATTGAAGATAATGGAATGGAATCATTTTAATTTATTTGTAATTCATACGAGACAGCAACAATATTATACTCATACCATTAAAAACACTGTTTTAAGTGTATCAGAGTTCCAATTTACTCATAGTCCTTTGTAAAAGCAAATGCTGTGATATAGATAGTGTATTGTGAGAATGTGACGTATAGTTATGTTGTATTTATTTTTGTATTGCTTGCCATTAGGAGACAGAGAGCTGAAAAAGTGCAGCAGGTCTGCTCTGCATCAGCCCACCTCCGTCTGCAGACAGACAGCCGTGGGTAAGTGGAAGTCACTCGTGTGTGACGCTCTGCACCCTGGCTTGATTGCCTGTTTTTTCACCTGTACTTTTTCAAAGCTGAGATTGACACAGTCATTTCTACCAGCCCACCTCTCTCACTTCTGCACCTGGATACACCTTTAACTCAGCCTGATCACTGCGGCTTGTTTATGGACATATTCATGGCCCCCATAATCACACACACAATCTAAATATGATCTGACACAAAATGCATTTTATGAAGTGAGGCGTAGTACCATTAAAACAACTTTGTCATGAACCTTTCTGTAAAGAGCTATTTGTCAAAAAAGAGATGCTCGATTATGAAAAAATAAATAAAGCAAGTGTAAAACATGCTATACAATATACACAATGTAGAGGTTATTTACCAATTAAAGTTATTTTACAAAGCTTATGCCCAAACTAAAAGATATAAATATATGCTCAAAGACTGCTATAATGTCTGCTAATGCATGGCAACTAACTAAAGTTAGGCGGTACAATATATTGTTTGATAATCATTGTTATGATATTCTATTACTGAAATCAGAGAAACATGCAATAAACAAATGAGAGCATCTGTAATGAAATCCCCCAAAAATAAAATTGCTAGACTAAATATTGTTGGAGGAAAACAATAATAAATCTGTTACAACTCAATGTTATATTGATGTAGAGTGTGTGAGCATGCATTAACAGTGCCAGTGGGACCAAGCATGGCCTTAGTCTGCAGAGAAGCTTTTTTAAACTGTTGATGATGTTGTTCAGGTGTGTATTCTGTACGATTATTACTGTAGTGTGGCTGTATAGTCTGAACAGTGTTTGACACTGTGGGTGTGTAGTATGTATGATTGTTGATGTTGTTGTGTATTCTGTAGGATTGTTGATGTAGCATAGGTGCATAGTCTGTATGGTTGTTGATGTGGCATGATGTGTAGTCTGTACAGTTGTTGATGTAGTGTGTGTGTGTGTGTGTGTGTGTGTGTGTGTGTGTGTGTGTGTGTATGGCTATCGATGTAATGAATAAAGTCCATATACAGTAGAAGTGATGGCACTGAGCATGCATTAACTGTGCCAGTGGGGCTAGGTATAGGCCTTAGTCACTTTGGAGGCCAATGTGGATCTACAGTTAAGAGGGTCATTAAATTATAGACCCGAGAGGTGAAATAGGACAGGGTCTGGTCTGCCAGATTTGACTTTCTAAAGGTGATGAGGGCTTAATTCAGTGCTATCCTGACCAACCTGAGGTGCCCTGTGAGGTAGCGGATGTTTAGAAATGTCAGAAAGTGGTCAAACAGAAATGGGCTGGGTCATGTGTGTAACCCCAATGAGTAAGTGCAGGATTTGCCATAGCAAACCTGATAATTTTTTGACATATTTGACATTTTACCACAATCTTGTAACACTTTGTCCTTCAGTTACAGGATTCTGACCATTCTTTGGGTGTTTTGATGAATCAAAATATTAATGTAATCTAATGAAGGTTCATTATTTTGCTGAAAATGATTCGTTTTCAATTGCAATTTGTAGCAATATAAATCATAATACTTGTATGTTGTCATTAAGACAGTGACTTATCAGTATAGGTGCAAATTTGCTTAATTATATATTTTATTATTATTATTATTATTATTATTATTATTATTATTATTATTATCCATCCATCCATTATCACACCCGTTTAATCCTTATCAGGGTCGTGGTTAGTCCCCTACCCCTTCACTGGTCGCAGGGCAGGGCAGGGCATTACACTATTTAACTAAGCCCAGGCCAGTCCATCGCTGGGTGATTATTATTATTACTATTATTATTATTATTATTATTTTAAAAACCAGACAGTAATAGTACACCTTACTGCTCGGCTGGTTTGTGTATTGCTCACCTTGTGAAATCACAAGTATGATCTGCATGTGTGTAATTCATGAGTTATACCAGCATTTGAATTTGGATGGCTTCTAGCATGAATGTGCTCCTGTAAGAAAATCAGCCTTTGAAAGCAGAGCCATGGTTAAAACTAGTTTGGACTGGATCCTGCAGGTTTGGTCAAAGGTTGTCTGCGACTTAATTACATCTGAGGCACAATTTGCATAACAGCCACTTCAGAATGAAGAGAAACGAGAGACGCTCGCTCGCGGCAGCCATGTTCTCTGACGGGACACCTGTTCGCAACATCCGCGAAGGGAGAGGATGAAAGCAAAGCTTATCTACTGGAAACATCTGAATGGCCATCTCTCTGCATCCACTGACCTTCACCTGACAAAGACGGTACAGGTGTTTCCTCAGTTCATCAGATTCAGGCTTAGCAGAGAGCTGTGCTTGTGTGATGACCTGTTTAAGTCTTTATACAAGTCACAGAGACAGATGAGAGAAGATTTTATACATTAATGCTATTAAACTGCTGACTGAATGCTAGATATGACACCATACTGATGCAGAGTACTGTAGTTCATACAGACAGACAAAAGCTAGATTGAATTTCAATAGAATAAAGAAGTAAATATGATCTAATACTGTAACAAACCTATAAATTATGTTATATTCATCATGTTTACATATTGCAAAAGGTATTTTATTTCAACCAATTGAGGACAGCTGTGGCTAGATATGTGGGCTTGGGACTGAACAGTTCCAGCAAGAATAATGCAAAACCAAAGAGATCTTGATTAAGGCATCAAACCCTCAGCTGCTACCCAGACACTGCAGTAGGTGGTTGCCCACTGGTTTGGGTATGTGTGTGCTCACTGCCCTCTATTGTGTGTGTATGTGAAGGTGTGTATTTACCCCAGTTGGTGTAAATGCAGAGAGGAATTTTCTTAAGTGGATGAATAAAAAGTACCTCATCTTTTTGACCTTTACAAATCTGCCAGCAGATCCAGATTTCCATTATTCACTCTTATACATAATTTTTATTTGATCACATGAAATTAATGAATAATAGCACAAAAATATGTGAATATCTGCTTAATGTGTTAGATTATATTTGTATTACATTATTTGTATTATTAATCATTGTATTTATATATTTCTATTACATTATCACACTATTTAGCACTAGGGCTATCAATGTTAATGTATTAAAAACACAATATAGCCATATTTAGCCACCTGTAGGGTTCATTCAGAGCTTATTTCAGATCAATAAAAGCTTATTCATGTTCTGATAATATTCTTATTAATGTTTTCTGAGAGAGGAAAACCCAGGAACATAGATAGAGATTGTTTACAACAGTCAGCAAATAAATGACTTGTTACTGGTAGAGTCAGACCTACACAGGCAAAGACAATGTGCCAAACACCTGGAGTGAAACCTTTATATAAGCCAGTCAATGCTGCAGGCAATAACAACAGATGTCACTAGCTAGTCAGGAGAGTGGAGCCCAGCAGAAAGCTGCATGTCACTATGACCCAGTATAAATATATGTTATTGCCAGTTTCATGTTTTGGTGAAATATTCTGAGGTAAGAGTTGATGAAAATAATGTTTTGCTGTATTATTGAATATTCAGAAATACATTTCATGCTTTTTTAAACTGCTTTTAAATTTAAAAGCCTTTATATAGTGTCATTTCACAAATCAGTCAATTTACTAAAAATAAAGTGATTGTATTTAATATTTCACAACCCAATATTATGCATATTTTTGCATATTTAAATATAACGCATTTGCATTGTATTGGTCATGCTGATGGTTGCATGTATCTCCTTACTGTGCATTCTTCATGTGTTTAGATGAGCAGTTCCAGTATTGGTACTTTTAGGTGATTATTTTAACTAAAGGGTCTTTTAATTATTTTAAAAAATTATTATTTTTATAAATAAATAAGCAGATACTTTATGTATAAGGGGAAGAAAAGCAACCATATCATGCCATCTGTACGCCATGCTGTCTCAGACTTCCATACTGAACAAAACCCAATCAGGGCTGGGTTGGTTAGACTATCTAACATGGTTAGATAGTGTAGCGCTGGGTTCTGTAAACTGTGTCTGAATCAAACGTGAGAGAAGTGAGATCTCCCAGTGGAGCTCCAGCTAAAGCGGCAGTGAAACACGCTTTGTTTGTCTGTCTGTTCAGCTGTCAGAGATGCAAAGTGACTGTCAAGATGAAGCAGAGACAAAAAGAGAAGGCTGTGCTATGTGACTCTCTCTCTCTCTCTCCCTCTCTCTCTCTCTCTCTCTCTCTCTCTCTCTCTCTCTCCTCTAAAGTGTTGTTCTCCTCTGTGGCCTTGTTTCACCTCAGATCAACACTACAGCATTTGTACTCAAGGAGTGCATGTCCTTCTGACAATTTATCACAAAGTGAGCGAGCCACAGCAGCTTGTGCCATTTACACATTGCATAAGCATCTGAAGTGGTACATACAAGGACAAGTGGAATTTAGGCCCAGGAGGCTGGCGTGAAGAAATGGAACACAATATTGTGTGTAAACTGTTAGAGGAGGTCATTCTGAAGAGCGCAGGCCTGCAGAAACTTTTCACTTTCACATGAAATATGAAATAAACAAAATAAAGGACATTCTGCGAAAGGTTTGTAATAAGAAAAGACTTCCCTCTAAGCCAAAAGCCTGAATTTCCACTACAAGGTCCTGACTCTGTAAATAAGACAAACTACATTACTTCTAAACTATGTGACAAAAACAAATCTGGTGTTTAATGTTAAAGCTGGCAAAAAAACATATTTTGCCATGTGTGGACATACAAATGTCCCATAAATGTCCTGTGTCCTATTTGGGTTATATGTTTAAATACACACACACACACACACACACACACACACACACACGCTCAGCACACACACGTGTACTGTATACACTACTCACAAAAAAATATATTTGGCTTTCGGGTGAAATTTCAGGATGAACCTAAAATGTGCTATAACCATTACAGGTGAATTTAATGTGTCTCTAAACCTTTGACTACACATGTCTAGCTGTTCAGTGTTTCAGTACTTTTTGCACAACTTGCTTTTCTCTAACAAGGAGCTTAATGACAACATTCACATCAGCTGTTTGATCCATGACTCCACCAATAAATGTCCTGCTTCAGTTAGAATTAGTATTTAAACTCCTTCTTATCATACTGTTCACATTCTGACATCATCACACCAAGACCACACCTTACAAATGTTTAACAGTACCTCACCATTGTGAGGCTTCAAACAGGAAGTTCTCAGACAGAAGTGACCACTGAGCTTAGAGTGTCACAGGGTGTCATCAGCAGGTTGTAACAGAGATACAGAGAGACTGGAAGAGTCACAGAAAGGCATAGAAGTGGATGTCCTTTGGCCACATCCCACACTGATGACCATTTCATTGTGAACAGTGTCCTGCAGAACTGGATGATGAATGCCACACAACTGCAGGCACATTTAAAGAAAGTGTCACGTCAGACCATTCAAAATTATTTACATCAGCATAGTCTTTGTACTAGACGACCTGCAAGAGTACCTGACCACATCAGCAGGCACAGTCACATCATCTTGCATGGGCCAGGAGGCATTTACGCTGGACAAGGGACCAGTGGGTTTCAGTGCTGTTCACTGATGAAAGTTAATTCACGCTGAGCAGAAATGATGGCTGGCAACAATGTTGGAGATGAGAAGGAGACCCTATGCACCAACCACTGTTGTCACCATGATGAGACTTTGGTAGTGGTGGTTTTAGTGTGTCTAGCTAAGCTCTAAGCTCAGTGGTCACTTCTGTCTGAGAACTTCCTGTTCTTTAGTGTCACAACTGCCTACACTTTGAATGGTACAGTGACATGCCCATACTACTCAAATAACATCATTAATCCAGTCATTGTGCCTCTGCATGAACAAAACAGACCTAATTTCATCTTCATGGATGACAATGCTCCAGCTCATTGAGGTCACATCATTAGTGAACAGCTGCTGAAGACTGGGGTACCTCAAATGGAGTGACCTGCACTTTCTCCAGACCTGAATCCCATAAAAAACCTATGAGATCAGCTGAGTTGCCGTGTAGAGGCTCGTAATTCTGTACCACAGAACCTCAATGACCTGAGGGCCCTTCAAGAAGAATGGGATGCCATGACTCAGCAGACAATAAGTCGACGTGTGAACAACATGACACGTTGTCAAGTTGTAATTGATGCTCAAGGGCACAAGACATGTTATTGAGACATTGACACTGTTTGTTGGGGTTTACCCAACACTATTGTTGTTTCAAGTAGTAAGTAGTATGCATATATGTATGTATGTGTATTTATATATATATATATATATATATATATATATATATATATATATATATATATATATATATATAAAATTTAGCAATTTTGATCTAAATCTAGCAAGGCCAAATATTTGTACATTTATATTTATTTTGTCAAACATGGTGATTATGACCCACAAAATACATGAATATACTTCACACTTCAGTGACCTTTCTTGAACCAAATCAATAATATTTCCATAACATTTCCATAGTGATACAAACTGTGTCCTAAATGTGACAAACTCACAGTGCATCCAACAATAAAGGCAGCATGAAGCTTCATTTATATACACAGAAAGCTGCAAATATGTGGCCAACATGGATATACATGCACAAAACTACTCTAGAAAGAGTTAAAGGGCCACTGAAAAGATGTTAGAGAAGACAGAGTCAATGCAATTTAAATAGTACCACTGTAAAAAGAAAGACTTAGTACAGTAATTCAGTCTGGGGTGTTTTTCTTTAATTGTATTGATATTTTTGCTGACTGTTGCTCGAAAAGACTCGTCTCTCAAGGGCAGTCTTTGAATAAAAATACGGCAGAGAAATTCTGCCGCTGTGCTATAACCACTTCCCTGAACAAACACAAAAGAGATACATGCCTGAGAGGCTGTGGCAGAAATCAAATATTAGCTAATCAAACTAAACTTTCAGCACACAAAGAGAGTCCCCTCATTAAGCCCACAGGGTGCAGACGCCCTGTACACTTTCTCACCTGTCTCAACAGAGCACAACAGAATGGATACAAGACTGAGTTTAACAGAAAGTCATTCAATATGTTTATCTGCATGTGTGTGATGTAATAATCATCATCATCATAACAACAGCAACAACAACAATAATAATAATAATAATAATAATAATAATAATAATAATAATAATAATAATAATAATAATAATAATAATAATGGCCTATATGTATCTTACTGTACTGTAATTATCTATATGGAATACTAAAAATGTCAATGTATTATATATTACATACATTATATACATTATACACACACTTACATACATATACTGTAAAAATTATTGTAGATTTGTAAACTATCCTGGCAGCAGGGACACCAACATTTTACTGTTATTTTACAGTATATGTACTGTTATTTTTTTAACAGTATTTTGCTGTACACTGAATTACAGTACATATGAATACAGTTAATAACAGCTTTCATTGTAATTTTATAGTATATGTAAGCATGGTATTGTATTGTTTTTATACAGTGCTCCTAATTTAACAGTAAAATAATGTTTACTCATCATCTCACTGATCATTCCTCCTCGGCCGCTAAGGAGACCGGATTCTGCACTCGAATCATTTAGGAATCTTTTTGTTTGTTGTGCCAATGTTTGTTACAATTATACAACAAATAATACAATAAACAATAAAAAGGTTAAAACAGAGGATGTGTGCACTTCCATGAGCCTTTGCAATAAACAAGTATGTATTTTACTGAGACAGCTTAACTTGTTAATGATAGAACATGAAAGAGTAATCCTGAGGACCTTTTGACAATCTGGTCATTTGCAGAACTGAAGACGTCTTTGAGGAAAATACAGTACAGTACTGTAAAATGCTTTTCTGGAGTCAATATGTCACATTGGTATTCACAGTATTACTGTCAATTATCAAAAACAGTATCTTACTGTTGTAGTTTGGCTGTATTTTTACATGAATTATTTACAGTGTGTGTATTAGATCATCTTATTTCATATACACACAAACAATACATCTAATATATACTTACACATCACCACTATTCAGTACAACACAGATAAATATAATAATAATCATTTTATTGGTCCTGTCAGTTAGCCATGGTTTTTCTCTGGTTTCCCTAAAAATGTACAAAACAGACACATGATGCATGATTCAAGGTTCTCTCCTTGAGTAGTTCATGAGTGCTGACTGTGAGCTTTACATTGATATTTTTGTCTTTTCTGTGAAGCGGCTGTAAACACAGTGCTGATGTCTGAGGAAGTGTGAGGGCTTCTGGAGCTCAGTGACTAAAGATTCACACTCACATTCTCTCTCTCTCTCTCTCTCTCTCTCTCTCTCTCACACACACACAGACACACACACACACATACACACAGTGTTTCCTATCTGAAAGTACAGCTGAAAAAGTACAGTATTCAGGCCTATAGATGTTAACAGTGTCACCACACCCTGCAGTCACACATTAACAGCTCTCTGAAACCACATCAGTATCTAAAGTGCAGGTTTTGCTTCAATCTATGCCTCATTCACTGGCTTTGAAAAAGGCCTCTCATTACACCTCCAACAGGGCTTTTATGTTCATCTGCCCAGCAGGACAAAAGAGACGTTGGACATCTAAAACTGTATTATTTCACTCAGAGTGTCCGGATATGTGTCTGTTTCATCAGCCAACTTTTTACGCTTTGATATCTGTCAATACGCTGTGATTTAAGAGAACCATATGAAGCACATATGGCAGTGTTGAGGGATATCTGCCTATGGCTGCTCTTTTGACATTCAGTTTGTCTTCAAAATCAGAGATGTGAAGACGAAGGTTTAAAGAAAAGCTTCTTAAACTGAGTATCAGTGATTTTCTTGAATATGCTTAGATGTGTATTTAAATTACAGCAACTGGGTATTTAATAAAATAGAAGGATCGACAATACTACTTAAAGTAAATAACAACAACAACAACAACAACAATAATAATAATAATAATAATAATAATAATAATAATAATGCTGTTAGCAGACATATTTTTTTCATGTCTTAGGACAAATAACACGGAATTTGAGAGAATAAAGTGTATGAACATGAAGTAAATTTAGAAATGTCAAGATGCTCTAACTCCCAACCCCCAACCACACACACACACACACACACACTTTACTTCCCCCTTGAGCAGAGCACAAAATGTTTTGGGGCTGATTACAGTAATTGGCTGAAGCCTTTGTAAGCCATCTTAGCCCCTAAAAATGACAAGGATGGAGGAGGGGTGCGCTACCACCCTCCTTTTGAAAGCACTGAGCATGGCCTACAATTAGACTCTTCTTGAGGGGTGCAGGGTACTGATTAGTGGGCATAATTGGGTTAATTTCCTCTCGGTCTGTGTGTTTGAATTGACTTCCTGCATAAAAACAGCCTTAGGCTCTCCTACAGTGAGCACCAAAACTGAATGGCTGGTACAATGACAAGTTCATGTCTAAAGAACAAAACCAGATATCACATAAAACAAGAACTTATGCAAGCTGTAATTCTAAACAAAAATTTTATTGAATGTATGCTGGCAGTGAATTAACAATGCATTTAAATATATGGACTGGAAAGTGTTAAACCAACACATGTTCATGTTATGCTCTCTCTCATATATATAGCCTCAGAGCACTGCCAGTTAAAATACATGTTTTATCAGTGTAGGTAATAATAATACTAATACTAATAATAATACTAATACTACTACTACTACTAATAATAATAATAATAAATAACCAAGTGAGTACAACCCACACAGGCAGTGAGTGCATTGAAATGAAACAGATGGATGTGATGGGGGGCAGACAAAAGAGGATTAACCTACAACAATTCATCACAACCACCAGAATCATCTTACTATAAAATGACTGGAAAGAGCGAGTGGGGCAGACAGGCCGGAGGAAACCCCATCCATCCTTTCAGGATAAATTAAGAGGCAGAGAGAAGAGGTCTGATAATCTGTCCTGAGGGAGTAACCTAAATGAAGAGCAGACTACAGTCCAGCACCGCGGAGAGCTCCCTTCACCACTCAGTGTTAGCCTGCTGTTCACTAAAACACTACTGTCACTACTCTGTCACTGTCAGTCACTGCTATTTCTAACAGGAGCTGAACATTTAAGCAGGACTATTTATGATGTTATATTATACTACTGTCTCTCTTTCCTCATATTAAAAAACAAAGTCATTTAAAGACTTTTAGTATCCACATATGAGCTTTTTGATGAACCTCAGTTTGTCTCTATGATATGGTAATTTTAGGCATATATATATA
>BRDA01073775.1:0-10642 GCA_036984385.1 Crenuchus spilurus | reverse complement strand
TATATATATATATATATATATATATATATATATATATATATATATATATATATATATATATATATATATATATATAATTTTATATATAGTATTTTTGCCCATTTATCCCCTCCCAATGTATGTAGTAGCCAGTTATACCATCCCATCCACTAGGGGCTCTCTCCATCACCTTTGCAGTGTCCCTGACTATAGGAGGGTGAAGACAAGCTCAAGCCTCCTCAGATGTGTGTGATGTTGCCACCGCCTCTTTTCCAACTTCCACTGATACATCATCACTGGGAAACCAACGCACTCGGAGGAAAGCATGATCCCCAGCTCTGATGGACCAATCAGTAGACGCCTGAGACAGTAAATATTGTAGTGTGAAAGTGATGGGCAGAGAGCACCATCTACTCGCCCAGAGAGAGCACGGCCAATTTTTGCTCTCTCAGGCCCTGGCTGTCGATGGCATACACCATGACCGGGATTCTAACTCGCAATCCTCTGGTCATAGTGTCAGTGTCTTAGCATGCTGAGCCACTTGGGGCCCTTTTTATGCATATTTGATTGCAATTTTAAAACAATTTGAAATATAAGCATATGTCAATAACAATATTATACAGTACAATAAAGTACACTGATTAATGTGCAGTTAAACTGAATAGGACTTTTTTGTAATAATCTTCCTCACTCCACAGATTGGACACTTTACAAACAAACAACATTTTGTAACAATGCATGTTCAGTTAGCCTTTTAAATGGCATAAAAATAAAAAAAGCATAAGGATTGTTAGTTAAGAACAAGCTTTAGCAAAATTAACATATTTATTATTACTAATATAACAAGGGAAATCAAGTGTGTACATTTCTGAGCTCTTCTGAAAACCAAACGGTCAGATATCCAACAAATCCAAGGTCTCGCTCTCAAAGCAACATTCAATACATTAATGCCGAATGTCTTGATATTGCACTCAAAATGAAATAAAATAAGCATTTTGGGGTATTTTTTTCAAGAAGCTTCAAAAACTTAATGTCCTTGATCAACCAATATAACGGCAGAATTGTATACATGGGAATACACACATAGGTGTGTATTTTATTTAAGTAATTTAACATATGAGGGTGAGTCAAAAACGTATCTGTACTTTAATAACTGTGCAGGTTTGAATATGTTGCATCAGTTCATTTATGACTGCAGCGCAACAAAAAATGGCTGCCTCACTTATGATTTGCACAAATGAGCAGCAGGCAGTGATTATGGGTCTGAAAGAAGCCATATGAGGACGGAGACTCAAGTATGATGAAAAGGTGAAGACAGCGTTGGTGGCTCACAGCTCAGCCAAAAATATGTTTTAATGAAGGAATATGAAGCTTGTTGAAAGATGAACAGCTTAGTGTACTGAAAAAGAAATGATGTGGAAAAATAATGTATTTGTCTTTTCTGAAAAAACAAACACTAAAATCAGTTCTACAGCCAGAGTGAAGATCATTTTCACTCACCTGTATACTGTGTAATAAAGAGACCTGATATATACGGAATAATATTCTGAATTTGAATAATTCTTTATTTCAAAACACAGAAACATGAACCAACAGTGACATTTGCCTTATTCATAGAAAATAAATGCTGAGAGACCAAAATCTGTATTTGCTTACTCTGCTCTAATGACGGAATGGCATAACTATATGTTATTGTATTTTATTTGATTCAGAAACTGAAGGAGATATTACAATTTTTTTTACTAATTTCCTCATATTTTACAGTGCAGTTGTTATGTAGAAAGACCAAAATGTATCCCAAACTGTTCCCATCCATGGTTAACTTAAAGCATAAACTCTCACTTTATTAGCTTTGTATATAATGGGGATGTGATGGGGGTGGCTCTGGCTGGGGTACAGAGGAGGGAGCTTTGATTTTGGACTAACTCCCAGCTTCCAGAATGTGCCATCCACGCCAGCCTCAACATCTCCACCAGTCAGCGTCTGAGCCGCCTCTTCACCCCCCCCAACAGCCCCTCAACTAGCCTACAGCACATGCAGCTCTTTGATGATTAGGGGAAGCATTTCTGGACCAGTGCACACAAATCTAAAGGTGGGCGTGTTTAAGCTTCACCTGCAGTCAGCAGCGCCAACGCTGAGCCGGCAGACCTCCATCTGTCTCCATAACAGAGACATGGGGAGAGCCCAGATCTCCCACTAAGGGGAATCTTCCACATTGTGTACATTCATACACTGTTTCATAGCACAAAATCAGCGAGTACACACATTCTACAGTACAGTTAGGTTACAGTACACTGAGGCTTGGGTTGGAGAAAGGCATTGTATTGACGATGATGATGCCTTTCTACCCACTGTAAGACTCTACAATGATTCTCCTCACTGCAGAGACAGTACTGATCTCCTGCTGTCTCAACTGTGCTCAGTTAAATCATATCAATACAATTTTTTACTCCTATCGAGTCACTGTGCAATATTTCATAATCTACTGTTCACGATGCACATGAGATTGCTAATACTGCTGTTATTCCTAGTTATGCATTACTCAGAATGAATCTGTTACTCATTGTGAACAAAGTAGCCTTATGTACTCATGTAAACATATTAAATCACTGCTGTTGGTTCAAAACCTCAAATCCCTCTACAGTGGCCGAGAAAACCCAACACACTGCAGATTCACAAATGTGCTGCAAAAGCAGAAAACACTTTCATCATAATGACAACATGGGCACTACATTTAACAAATGCGCTGCAGATTCATAAACGCACTGCAAAATTGTTCCACAACACATCGGAGGTATTTCCAGGGGAACACTTAAAGGATGTGGAACCATATAGATTCAGGCGTTTTGTGAACTGAAAACTATAAAAATGAACAAAACGCAAGTAAGCCATACTGCATTCTCGCTAACACAGCTCTCCACATTCACTCTTTAGCAGAAAGGTTGGCTAGTATGAGTGTTGGCTTGCTTATGAGTGTTACAGCCAGTGCTAACAAATCTTTTGCATTAACCTTAACTGCCCTTATATGTATATACATAAAAAAACATGATAAGAATTGTGTTTTATTTTAAAATCAACATATTTGTACAGAAAAGTACCAATTTATGTGGCTTGTAGAAGATAGTAATCATTAACACAGTGTTGTCATTTGTCAATACCTTCAGGTACTGAGAGTATTTAGTGAACTGGGAAAATCTGCTTTTAGCTCCAGTGCACAAGTGAGCTTAAACTCATTGCAGGAAACTCTAAAGATCTGTTCACTGGAGTCACTTCATCATTTCATCAACTCTTCATTTCTTACCGCCTTCACTCAGCCTGTCACTGTTTTAATTGATTTATTTTTTATGATTTTATTTTCTTATTTATGTTGTTCAGGTCTGTTTTAGTTGCCCTTATACCCGTGTTTTAGCTAATTCTCTATTTATTTATTTTTATTTTAATTATTCCTTAAGACCTGTTTTTATATTATTTATTTTTTTATATTATTAATTTGATTAATTATCTGTATTTTAGTCCTTTGTCTGCTTATTATTTGTACTATTTTACATGGTGTGTCTAATGAATTTTGTTTTGGATCAAATTACCATAATCTCTAAATTAGTTTTATTTTATCTTGTCTATAATTATATAGACTCGTCTTTTCATCTTATGTGTTACCTCGGCTACATTGTAAATAAGGACACCCTCAATATACCCAGAGTTTAAAGAAAGGTGGATGAATATTGATTCAGCAGAAGGATGAAGTATGCAAACAAACCCTCTAACTAAAGCAGAAGTTCCACCATGACTTATGACAAAACACAATATTAAGACTAAACTAAGAAATGTAAATAATTCAAAACAGACTGCTCTTAAAATTTGTCATTTCAGAGATTATAATTTCAGTATATCAGAAGGCCTGTTTTATATTTGCTCCATATTGTGCAGCCTCGGTCCAGAGCACTAAGACCACTCTTCTGCTCATTATGCATGCAACCATTTGAGAGGAAATGGAAAGAGCAAGGCCTTTCATATTACAGAAGACACACGGCCTGACATCCATTATCAGAGATTTTACTATATTATCTCTGGTCCAATTGCTTAAAACACAAAGTGCTCCATCTTCAATTTTCTGCTGAGTGCAAATACTTCTCAAATGTCTGAACATGATGTATTATCTTGTATTTAAAAGTCAACAAATACTGTCTGACTTCAGTATAATAAAATCTCTCAGACAAAGAGTGCTTCTTTTTGTCTCGTTCTTCAGAATGCCGATGTTATTTGTCTCGGTGGAAATGGTGAAAATGTTTCCCTCCGGGAGGCTTTTCCCACTGCGGAGAACCCAACAGAAGAGAGTTCCCTACAGTCATTTGGAAGGAAAGAGACAGGCTCTTAGATGAGCCATTTGTTTGGCAAACCTGATTGAAGGCCTGAGGCAGGGCCGAGGCAGTGAAGAAAAATACGAAGTCTCACAGGGTTTCATCTCCTCAGACCATCTCAACAGCAGTAAAGAGAGACTTTGTGATGAAGGTACACACATGAGGCAAAACGTGACCCATAGATGAGGCGAATAATGTTGGTGCTGGTGAAGGTTTGAGCTTTATTAGATGGTAAGAAAACAGTTCATAGTCAATATGTGTGAAACCGCCAGTGATAGCTTTGTTTACATTTTTCTTGTGTTCCATCATGTCTCCACCCTGGTCCTGCCTTTGTCATGTCTCCACCCTGGTCCTGTCTCAGTCATGTCTCTGCCCTGGTCCTGCCTCATTCATGTCTCCGCCCTGGTCCTGCCTCCGTCATGTCTCCGTCCTGATCCTGTCTCCGTCATGTCTCTGTCCTGATCCTGCCTCTGTCATGTCTCTGCCCTGGTCCTGCCTCCGTCATGTCTCCGTCCTGATCCTGTCTCCGTCATGTCTCTGCCCTGGTCCTGCCTCCGTCATGTCTCTGCCCTGGTCCTGCCTCCGTCCTGTCTCCACCCTGATCCTGCCTTCGTCATGTCCTCGTTCTGATCCTGACTCCTTCATGTCTCTGCCCTGGTCCTGCCTTTGTCATCTCTCGTCATTGTGTTCTCCCATTCCCTGTTTTCCACAGCCCTGATTCACAGTCCTCTTCAGTCATGGTAATGTCTCCATTTGCACTGCCATTATGTTTTGTCATACCATGTATTAACTATTTGTTTCACAGCCAAGTCAAAGTCAAGAGTGTTTCACAGGCTTGCAGTATGTTACATTAATAAATATGGGAGAAATGGAACAATCAATTATTTGCTTTTACATCCCATAAACAATCCATCCATTATCCCATCAGCTTAATCCTGATCAGGGTCATGGTTACATCACAAATACTGCAATCAAGTCAACCCAACTTAACATTTGAAACTTATTCTTTTTTTAGTTCAAATGTTCTCCTATATCATTATTCAAATGTTATCAAATATATTTTGAACCAACTTTGCAGATACCTAGGACTCTTTTCATATCACAACTAGACATTCCATCAGCAAGGGCTGAATTAAGATGAACCAATTTGCGTTTCACACAATGGAATTTGACCTCCACATTTGACCCATTCGTGCAGGGAAACACACACACACACACACACACACACACACACTAATTAACACACTAGGCTGTGAGAATTTGTGACTGAAGCGGTGGGCAGCCCTTATCCACTGGCACCAGAGGAGCAGTTAGGGGGTTAGGTGCCTTGCTCAATTGCACTTCAGTAATGTCTTGTCTGGGGATTGAACCAACGACCTTCTGGTCACAAGACCAGATCCTTACCGCTAGGCCATGGCACGGGCAGTTTCACCATAGTGGAACCTTCAGAAATAAGAAATACTCGTCAAGAAGTAAGAAATGCTCCCCTCCACGGAAATCTTTAGTAAAAGGCAAAAGATTTGTACGGGAATGAAGAGAAACCTGAGCTACAAGACTTAGACAGCTGCACCATCACTGCCACAGAAAGAGAAATAAAAAAAAAAAACTAACATCAAAACCTGCTATTATAATAGTAAAATAAACAGTAACCAATGAGTGAAGCATGAATGAATGAACAAACGTTACACTTTTACATGTTTCTCAAACCCAAAAATGTTTTAAAATCACACACTCCATATACACACATAATTCAGCAACACACACTGGCAAGAAGTGGCAGCCAATCACACACAGCGTGCTCTCAACCAAAAATTACCGTCCACCTGGAGGACTGCATCAAGCACTAGGGGGGATCACCCAGGACAGAGTGCCAACCATATATGGGCATGCATACATACATTCACAAGGGTCATTTTTAGAGTATCTATTTCACCTGATCTCCATGTTTTTTTGACATTGGGAGGAAACCCACGCAGACACGGGGAGAACATGGAAACTCCACCCAGATGGGGACTCGAACCCAAGACCTCAGTGTTGAGAGGTGAACGTGCTAACCATCAAACTACCATGCCACACAGAGTAGCTCTCTGCTCTTCATCCTGTGAAAGTCCTGGATGTTCTGAATATGTTTGTTTGCTTAATTTAGTGAATTAAGAAAACTGACTAAACTAAAACTTTGAGCTGGGTGAAACTCAAGTTGAATTAACTAAAAGAAAGTAAAGAGTTTAAGTTGAGCTGACTTTTTGACTGTGGATGGTTGAGGATCTGTGACACTTTGATGCATCATAGGAACTGATGGAGGACAGTGATTTGCTGGGAAGCCTGAGGTCAACTTTTGGTTAGCCAATCATGTAAAACATTTGATAGTATATCTAAAGTGTACTGTGGATGGATTACTGTTGTTGCTTGTATTATGCTTGCATATGTATTTATGTATACTTTTCTTTCTTAATGCAATTATTATTACTTTATTTTCTGTGTAAAATTTTATTTCTCCTTTAAATCCAGTGTTTTAGTTATGAAATATTTGTTTTGTATTTTCTTTTACATTTCATGTTGACATACTCCGTGATTTTAAACTCTTCTTTTTCTCTTTTAATTCTTCTGTATTATCTTTGTATTTCATTACATATTCACATTTTCTATTATGTTATGATCTGTTTGAAAAGTGATATCTATATTGTAATATCTTAAGAACATGCTCATAATGTTCTGGCTGTATGCCAGGAATCATAAAATGAGGCATTTAAGTGCAAATTAAGCCATTAATATTTGATTTTTGTCATCTTGTGAAACTCGTTTCTTTGCCATCACGTACGTCCACTGATGCAGGGTAGGATAAAGGAACCCATCAGTGCACACACTGATTTCTGTTTGATCATGATACACTTTTATCAAAGTGGCATACTGTTGTCTGAGATACTTAAAAGGCCTGTGTACATAAATCCTTAATTTGAGCAAAACTTCCACGTTTCAAAGTGAAAAGCTGTTCCGCAGAGGATGCAGTACTTTTTACAAAAGGCTTTAGGCTGCCTGTGCTTTTCTTTCTTCACTGGGGGCTTATTCTCCTTGAGTAAAGATGGAGCTTTGCCCCACGCGTCCATCTGGAGTGCCAGAAAACTGCTGCCTCTGTCAGCCAATCTGCCTCAGCACGGGGGATGGCAGTTTTGCTGAGTGACCAGCAGCTTAGCCACTGTGTCGCACACACAGACCAGGCTACAGGCCTGAGCACATCAACTGGGCATTAGGCATCAAGATGTCCCACGAATCAGACTATCAATGACTTGTGCCAATCCCCTGAAGTGGTGGCCTTCTTCCAGAATGCTCAGCACCCTGCAGTACTCAGCTCAGGCTTACTGCTGCCTCCAGTACAGGGAACACAACAAGGGCACACACTGTATCAGAGGGCAAAAGGGCACACACACACACACAAACACACACTCATATATGTATATATAGCATTAGCCACAGTCTTGTAGTAATATACTAATATCTCCTATTCTAGTGATTAATAGTGTTTATTGAGGTTGTTTATGGACTAATATCTCCTATTCTAGTGATTAATAGTGTTTATTGAGGTTGTTTATAGACTAATATCTCCTATTCTAGTGATTAATAATGGTTATTGAGGTAGTTTATGGACTAATATCTCCTATTCTAGTGATTAATAGTGTTTATTGAGGTAGTTTATGAACTAATATCTCCTATTCTAGTGATTAATAGTGTTTATTGAGGTTGTTTATGGACTAATATCTCTTATTCTAGTGATTAATAGTGTTTATTGGGGTAGTTTATGACTAATATCTCCTATTCTAGTGATTATTAGTGTTTATTGAGGTAGTTTATGGACTAATATCTCCTATTCTAGTGATTAATAGTGTTTTTTGAGGTAGTTTATGGACTAATATCTACTATTCTAGTGATTAATAGTGTTTATTGAGGTAGTTTATGGACTAATATCTCCTATTCTAGTGAATAAGTATAATAATACCACCCCTGGATTGGAATTAACCTGGGCGGGATGCCACATAAGCCACATTTCAGGGTTTACTGTATGAATAAATAAGTGAGCACACCAGTCAGTTGTAGCAGAGTGTAAAACCATCATCATGGGCAAAGAGCGTAATGTGACTGATGTCCAAAAGGGCATTTTAATAGGGGACCAGGTGAAGCATGGTGGAGGCAGCATCTCAGAAATCACTGTAGTGAAGGTGTACTCAGAATAGGCTTCTACATTGAGTGCCTCACGACTGTATAACAGTGGAACCCCATAGACCACTGATGCCAGAGGGGAATGAGGACACCTCCGAGTGGTATAGAGCAATTGTAAATGTGTGTGTCCCACATGGAGAGAAGCAGGTTATTTTACCATGCTGGACCACCTCTTCTTTATCTCCAACAATAAATCTCAAGTAGCTTCCAGAACGTGTTTATCAGCTCTGCTCAGCCTACAGATGAACAACAGTCTCTGCCTAAATTGGAGCCTTTCCACAGGATCATTATAACAGCAATCATTACAAAGCTGCATTCAGAAATAAATGACTGTGATTCAAACAGAGACTAACTTGTATTGCCACTATCTATAACATATAATCAGCCCCCCTGTGCCATTTCCTAAAAGTCATATAGATATACTCTGTTATAGTATCTTATCAGTCATTATAAAGTGGTGCACATTTCCACCATTAATAAGGTCACCTTCAAAACCCAACGGGCACAGAACGGTTAGCTCTATTTACAATTATGATGTTGAGGTTAGTGTTTATCTCCAAGGTCAACAGCAACACCAAGAAGTGCTCTTCATCACAGATGACACTTTTCAACAGCCTGGGTATTAGGAGGCAGCAAAATGCATATTGTGTCAGCATGTTTAATGCAGAAAAGTGACTATTTTAGATTACTATCCAAATAAAATCTGATATACACACACACACACACACACACACACACACACACACACATTTACATACATACATAGAAATATATATAAAGCATCTCGGAGTAAAAGTATTCACATTAGATAAGACATAAACCTGGAAGTTTAGCTCCCAGCTTAATCTAACACACCTGATACAGGTAATGAAGACCTTCAGGGTGAACTCAATATCAGACTCAGTTGTGTTGGATCTGAACTCTCCGACATGGGAGATGATCTCCAGGACCAGACTTGGGCACCTCTGACATAAAATCCCAGATTAGCATTTGCATTCTGAGGAGTTTAACAAACATAAGCCACTGTTTGTGTGCACACTGTCATTAAAGCAAAAGTGCAAATGATGAAATTCATGGAAATGTTTCAAAGATGATCTCTTTTCACTCAAACTGTTACACTGATAATATCTTCTCATATATATTTGCATTAAATTAGAATAAAAAGCAAAATAGAAGCATTTTCACCAGAGGTCTCAGATTTGTACCTCACTGTATCTGTTTACGGGCTTGTGTTTGAGCATGTGTGTGTGTGTGTGTGTGTGTGAGGGCCGGCTGGCTGTGGCCTGAGCCCAGACGGGAGGAGAAGATGAATGATGGAGTTTAAATGAAATGTCACTCTCAGTAATGGGAAAAGCCAGAGCCGGAAAGCAGGTCACTTAAATTGCAAAAGATATACTTAAGCGCTTGTGCCTCAGGCACAGCGCAGTTGACAAAACTGTTAACATTAGCTTCCAAAATAAAAATAGAAAGCAGAAGAGGGAGGAAAAACATCAGCCGTCCACACCACAACTGGGATTGTCCACTGGACTGCCCGGGTGTGTAGTGCCAGCGGTCAGTTTGATGCCTATGAGTACACATACTGTCGTGTGAGACACTATAGATGTAATTCTACACTGCATTTGTGCCAGCTAGAGGGGTCTTCTCCTCTTTTTAACCATACCAAATGTGTCAGCATAGGGCAAAGGTTGGCAAGCATATAGCCAAAGACACAGTGTTTGAAAAAATGTTTTAGCTAGTTCACTGAAAAATATGTCTCTTCTAGACTCTTGTGATGGACCAATTGTTATAATGTTTTTCTTTGTTGTTCCCTACATTGTAAATTAATACTGAGGTCATCCAGACTATGAAAAAACACATAAGTAATCATGTAGTAAACTTAAAAGTGTTAAACAAACCAAAATATGTTTTAGATTTTAGATTCTTCAAAGTAGACACACAACTGATTTCTCAAACACATTAAGTGGGCAATAAATGCAAGTCATGGACTGTTGACAAGACACAGCTTTTAAATGAAAGCCATACCAGGAGACTACCTCATAAAGCTGACTGAGAAAATGCCAAGAAAGCTGCAATCTAAGCATCTAAAATATAAA
>BRDA01073774.1:0-16035 GCA_036984385.1 Crenuchus spilurus | reverse complement strand
ATCTCCAGGACTAGGATTGGACACCACTGATAAAGAGGTAAAGATCTATCTTTTTAAAGAGCAATTACATTGGTGTTTAAAAGTTTGTGAATCCTTTAGAATGTTCTATATTTCTGCATAAATATGACCTAAAACATCATCAGATTTTTACACAAGTCCTAAAAGTAGACAATGAAAACCCAGTTAAACAAATGAGACACAAATATTATACTTGGTCATTTATTTATTGAGGAAAATGATCCACTATGACATATTTGTGAGTGGCAAAAGTATGTGAACCTCTAAGATTAGCAGTTAGTTTGAAGGTGAAATTAGAGTCAGGTGTTTTCAATCAATGCGATGACAATCAGGTGTGAGTGGGCACCTGTTTTATTTAAAGAACAGGGATCTATCAAAGTCTGCTCTTCACAACACATGTTTTTGGAAGTGTATTATGGCATGAACAAAGGAGATTTTTTTAGGACCTCAGAAAAAGAGTTGTTGATGCTCAACACTGGAAAAGGTTACAAAACCATCTCTAAGGAGTTTGGACTCCACCAATCCACAGTCAGACAGATTGTGTACAAATGGAGGAAATTCAAGACCACTGTTACCTCCCCAGGAGTGTCGACCAACAAAGATCACTCCAAGAGAAAGGCGTGTAATAGTCAGCGAGGTCACAAAGAACCCCAGGGTAACTTCTAAACAACTGAAGGCCTCTCTCACATTGGCTAATGTTAATGTTCATGAGTCCACCAACAGGAGAACACTGAACAACAATGGTGTGCTTGGCAGGGTTGCAAGGAGAAAGCCATTGCTCTCCAAAAAGAACATTGCTGCTTGGATGCAGTTTGCTAAAGATCACGTGGACAAGAATGTTCTGTGGACGGATGAGACCAAAATAGAACATTTGGTTTAAATGAAAAGTGTTATGTTTTAGAAAGTAAACTCTGCATTCCAGCCTAAGAACTTTACCTCATCTGTGAAACATGGTAGTGGTAGTATTGTTTTGGCCTGTTCTTTGCCAGGGTTGCTTCCCATCATTGATGGAACAATTAATTCTGAATTATATTAGAGAATTATATAAAAAAAGGAAAATGTCAGGGGATCTGTCCATGAACTGAATCTTAAGAGAAGGTGGATCATGCAGCAAGACAACAACCCTCAGCACATAAGTCATTCTGCCAAAGAATGAGTAAAGAATTGTTGCCAGAAATGTATAGCTGCATTACTGCAAAGGGAGGGGTGTCACACCAGATACTGAAAGCAAAAGTTCACATACTTTTGCCACTCACAAATATGTCATATTGGATCATTTTCATCAATAAATAAATGACCAAGTATAATTTTTGTCTCATTTGTTTAACTGGGTTCTCTTCATCTACTTTTAGGACTTGTGTGAAAATCTGATGATGTTTTAGGTCATATTTATGCAGAAATATAGAAAATTCTAAACGGTTCACAAACTTTCAAGCACCATTGTACATAAAATTATAGTAGAGAAAACAGAACTTCTGAGCTCCACAGAGCTACTTGCAGTGGACAGTCTTAAGCTGCTATACAATACAGAGATGGGGAGAAACAGACAAAAAGTATTCTACCAGCAAGCAAAGGAGCACACACTATTATGAATTCATACATGGATGAGCACACACTCACACACACATGCTTTATTCAGCGAGGAGGCTCTTCCTGACAGCAGCTCCAGGAGAGGCTATTATGAAGCCGGAGCCGGGCGTCCGCACTGAAGCAGCCGAGCACAATAAAAATTCCTCTTCTTTAATTAACTTTTATGGCTGCCGAAGAGGACACGCTGACACCTGTCTTACGCTGGGCTGCAGCTTATTACACCCCCACCTCAGCCTGCTGTAGGCGTATCTGTGTGTGTGTGCAGTGGTTGAAAAGGGAGTGAAGGATGTCTGGGGAACGTTGGGAGAGTTTCTATGTACTTTCTAGAAAGCAATCATAAAGAAATAGTGTTGAGACAGAAGAGTGGGTTGATCATACAAGGGGAGAGATTTTTTGGAAACTTGTCACTATCTCCAGGACTAGTACGGCAAGATATAAAATTATCTTTTTAAATATGAAAAAATAGCTCTCTCAGCATTCTTTGTTTTTTTATTTCCACGTTTCCAGTTATTGCAAACAATACTCAAAGTCATACAAATACCATGAAAAAGTTCAAATTTTATATTCAGTACATCTAAGAGATATTTTAAGTCTTTTTTGTTTGAATGTTGACCAGTATATGCCTTACAGCTCATGAAACCTTCATTGTGAGTTTGAGTAAATGACTATTCAAACAGTATAAATAATGTGGTGGGTGCGGTGGCTACTGGTCAGGCCGGGCTGGGTAGCAATCCAAAACCTAGTTACAGCAAAGCCAAAGAAAAGAAGAAGCAGAAGCTTACTCAGGAGGAGGTACATTCCGAGGGGGAGGAAGCTCTCTTCAGCAGAATGGTGGGCATGTCCAATCAGGGGGCCTGGAACAAGTGGGAGCATACAGCGGGCAGTAAGATCACATGGGCAGAACTTTGGTGGAGTCACACCACTTCAAGTTTTCAGTCCAGTCAATGTATTATGTCCTACTGAGCCCTGCCAACTTGAGAGGGAGATGATCTTGAGAGATTGTTATGATCACTGGCGCCGCAACAATTTTCTGTGAGCAGCAGCAGATTTGCACTGGTATCAACAACAGCAAGCAGCAACATCCCTTCAATGTACCTTCACCTTCATCCCAGCCCCCTAAAAAGACCCAGGGGGGCCTGCTTGCAAGAGCAAGGGACTGGCAACTATTGGTTGACCTTGAGAGACAGATGAGATTCCCGGACATAATTGCAGTAACAACACTTTTGCCAGATACGGTTTTGACGTCCGGGGAAAGCAAGCAGGTGGTGCTACTAGAGCTAACTATCCACTGGGAAGATTGGATGGAGGAAGCTCAAGAAAGAAAGAAGGCCGACTATTCTGACCTGGTGGCTGAGTGTCAAAGGAATGGGAGGCAGGCTCATTGTGAGCCTACTGAGGTGGTCCTGGGACCCCTAGAAATCTGCAGACTGCACAGGCAAAGAGCCATGAAAAACATAATAGAAGCTGCTGAAAAGGCTTTTACGTTGGCTCTGGATGAGGAGAGGAAGATGCGTGGCGTAGTGCACTACCTGGACACAAGTCAGAACCTGATCAACCCCGCTGAGTCACAAGGGTGAGGGTGTCTGACGTTAGACCGCTGGCTGACCCGGGTTACATCACTGAAGATGTGTCCAGGTTACACCACAAGGTGTATCTCAATAGTGTATCTCTCAGCTTCAACATTCCTAATATCAGCCACTCCTGAACCAGAGAAATGAGAAGTGTCTTACCTGGGTTAAGGAGAAAAAGAACTGGACTGTTACTCAGTGCTCCAAAGTCCTCTTTTCAGATGAAAGTCAATTCTGCATTTCATTTGGAAATCCTAGAGTCTGGACCAAGAGTGGAGAGACACACAATCCATGGTGTCTGAAGTCCAGTATCAAGTTTTCAGTCTGGTCTAGGGTGCCAGATCTTCTGCTGGTGTTGGTCCACTGTGTCCAAAATCAATGCAACCATCTACCAAGAGATTTAAAAGCACTTCATGTTCCCATTTCCTCATAAGCTTAATGGAGATGCCGATTACCTTTTCCAGCAGGATTCTCACTTTATATTAAAACAAACAAAATAATTGAGACATGCTACTTTACATGTAATTATTATAAAATATAAGTTTATTTTTTTTGTATTAAATCACCAACTTTTTCACAATATTTTAATGTTTGATGTATGACTACACAAAATATCACATATCACAAGTATCCAGACCTATTATCTGCTTTTAAAGCTGCACTGTACATAAGTTTAGGTATTTAAAGACATTTCTAGTGGAAAAAAACTAACTGATTGTTACATGAGGAAGAACATTTTATAATGTCAGCTGAACTGTAAATGTCTCCCCTGAGTGAATCAGTCTGATGAGCTATAAGATTCTTCATGTTGATGCAGCTATAAGGGGCACAAATTGCTAATGGAGGTGTTCAGCTCGACACACCAGAGAAAAACAGAGCCATGTGACAATTTGAGCAGTTGACAATGAGCTTAAGGTCATCATGCTCAACTTCAAAGACTGGCTAGAGGGGTGTAAGAAAAGGGTGCAGCACGAGGAGAGGATGCAGCTGGATTTCAGAAATGTGGCTTTTATTTCACAAAACAAAACAAGCACTGTGGCTGTGAGAACAAAATGAAAACCCTGTAGAGTATGACCTGGACAGAGATGTGACGTGAACGCACAGAATGATGGACAAGGAATAAGAGACATGAGGAGGCTTTCAAAACACACACTGATTACATGAAACGAGATGGCAGGGTTGTGATTAACAAGGCACAGGTGAAACTGATGACACAACATGAAATGATATGAAGACCAAACACAGACATACTGACAGACATAGACAAGGCAGGGGCTGTGGTCAGAGACACAGCAGCAGGAGGAGGGTCACAAGGGGTATAAAGATTCCCAGCAACACGCCCAAAGCAAGTGAACTTTGACCTTCACCCAATACCAAAGGGATGACTTGGAGTGGAGTCTGTTATCTAGAACTAATCCAACATGACCTCTTATGTTTGAATACAATTAAATCCTCACAACAATGTTCTAGTATCTACTGCAGAGTAGAGGCTCTTAGGATTTGTGAAGGAATATTGGATTAGCAGGTGTCAACAAACTTCTCCTTTTCTCTAACCATGGCTTTGACCGTCTCTATATACACGTCCAGCTTCAGAGCAGACTAAAGCTGCCGCCCACTTCTTTCTCTGTTGCTAACTGTGTTTGCCCAGTATCACATCACACTGCTGTTCAAGCTCATGATGCAGGGCCAAACATTCATTATATCACCACCAACCGCCACCTACACGGCTGAAAGAGACAGCGTTCAGTGTCTATGTGCAGATTGGCTCGTCTAAAAATACTGCACAAAGCCCAGGGTCATTTCCAGCTGAAAGATTCTCCATGCTCTCAGTGGACTGTAATTAGCGTTGCTCAGTTAGCGCCAGCACCCAGCCATCTCTCGCTTCACCAACAAAAGGGAACTTGATTTGATCAAGATGTGAAACACAAGCCTGCTGGCTGTTGCGGATATTAGTCTGCAAAAGGTAGCATTTGGTGGGTTTATATATATATTATTTTTTATTTATTTATTTTTTTCTTCGCCCAGCAGGAGGGAAAAGAAGGCAAGGAACAATTCTTCATCTAGTTTTCACAACACCTCTAAGTCTAAAGGCAAAAATAAAAGGAAATAAAATCTGTGACCTTATAACTGGGCCTGAAGGAAACATGCTCCTGGTCTCCCAAAGCTTGAATTCTGGATTAATGGTCAGCGTGGTGACTGATACTTTTCTTAGTGTTATTTCATGATCTGTGGATCTTGACGTTCTTCTGATCTTCTGATAGAGCATCATGCATCTCTTTATACAGCATTTATCTAGATGCAACGGCCCATATTTTACATTGTCTTGTAATTTTGGTCACACTTTACCATTAGGGTTGCAAATATAGCAACATAAGACTGTATTTAGCATTAATAAAGAGTTTAGGAACAATCTATTAAGACAATCTGCCATCTTTAGCAAAAAAAATTGGATTATCAATAAATGCTTAATTCGAGCTTAGTTCATGTTCTCAGACACTGAATCACATTAATATTTATAAACTACTTTTATACTATTAATCACAGAGACATTACTTTTCCATTTAATAATGCTTAATTAGGTTTATGTACTGATAATATATGTGTTTTATTGTAAAATGTTTATGGCATAAAATAATAATAATAATAATAATAATAATAATAAACAGTCTGTCTTTAGGGATTCTTATTGTATCTTTAAGACTGTTATATGTAAATAGTCTCGGTTCTCATTGGTGCCCTGTATTGAGTTTCGTTCAAAAAAACAGTGCAGACGGACGCACTTCAGAGTGAAAAGGGTGAGGCTACACTCCTGTAAGCCAAACAGACATGTATATCCAGACATATTAAAGAATTCATCTGATTTATAGGCCTCTCTGGTGGAAATAAGTAACTGGACAATACATGAGGAAGAACATTTTATAATGTCAACTGAGTTGCAAATGTCTTCCCTGAGTGAATCAGTCTGATGAGCTATAAGGTTGTTCGTGTTGATGCAGCTATAAGGGGCACAGATTGCTAATGGAGGTGTTCAGCTCCACACACCAGAGAAAAACAGAGCCATGTGACAATTTGAGCCATTGCACATAAGCTTAAGGTCATCATGCTCAACATCAAACATTGGCTAGAGGGGTATAAAGTATCGCGCCCAAAGCAAGTGAACTTTGAGCTAAATCCAATAGCAATGGGATGACTTGGAGTGGAGTTTGCTATCCAGAACTTAGACAAAATGACGTCATGGCTGAATACAATCAAATCCTCAGAGCAATGTTACAGTATCTACTGCAATTTTTTCAAAGAGATATCAGATATCAGAATAATCCTGTAGGTCTAATAGACAGCTTTATGCACTGGTTTTAGTGACGCTTCAATGACACTAGGAAACTAGGAATTTGACAAGGGCTGATTTTGCTGCTTTGTTTCCATATTCCATCTGTACACATAGATATTCATCCAATTATCTTACAAGTCAATCATGCAGCAGCAGTGCAATGCATAAAATCATGAACAAACAGCCCAGCAGCTTCAGGTAACATTCATATCAACCATCAGAATATGGAAAAATGTGTTGGTGCCAGCCAAACTGGTCCCGTGGGATTTTCACATACAGCAGTCTCTAGACTTTACTCAGAATGGTGCAATAAACAAAAACATCCAGTGAGAGGCAGTTCTGTAGACATAAACATCATGCTGATGAGAGAGGTAAACTGAAAATGTCCAAACTGGTTCAAGGTGACAGAAAGGCTACAATAACTCAGATAACCATTCTGTACAACTGTGGTGAGCAGAAAAAGATCTCAGAATGCCTCAAACCTTGAGGCAAATGGGCTACAAAGCAGAAGACCACGTCTGGTTCCACTTACACCTGCCAAGAACAGAAAGCTGAGACTGCAGCTGACAGGCACCAAAACAAGACTGTTTAAGACTGGAAAAAGTAGCCTGGATTGATGATTCTCGTTTTCTGTTGAGGCACACAGATGGTCGGGTCAGAATTTGGTGCCAACAACATGAATCTAAAGACCCAGTCTGCCTTGTGTCAACAGTCCAGGCTAAGTGAGGTGGAATTATTTAATGGAGAATGTCTTTTTGGCACATTTTGACCCCATTAATATCAATTAATCACTGTTTCAGTATTACAGTCTGCTTGAGTAATACTGCTGATCATGTAGATCTCTTCATGACCACAATTTACCCATCTTCCAGTGACTACGACCAGCATGACAATGCACCATGTCACAAAGCTAAAGCCATTTCTAACTGGTTTCATGAACATCACAGTGAGCTCAATGTTCTTCAGTGGTCTTCCCAGTCACTGGATCCAAATCCAAAAGAACTTTCAGATGTGGTAGAACAAGAGATTCACAGCATGAAAGTGCACCTAAAGAATCTGCAGGGATTGTGTGATGCAATCAGGTCAGAATCTCAAAGTGATTAGGAATGAATGGGAACTTTTGAAAATTGTAACATTGTTTGCATACTACTTTTATCAAACTTTTATTTACAAAAAAGATTTTCTTTTATATTAGACCTTTTTAAGTTTTCTTAATAAGCTGATAAATGTTCATTTTTACCTTCTAGCACAGTGGTTTCCACCCCTGGCCCGGGAGGCCCACCAACCTTCAAATTTTTGTCCTTGCTGTAACACACCTACTTCAACTCAGTAAGTGTTGTTATTGAGCTGATTAGCTGGAACAGTTGTGTGGGGAGCATGGAAAACACTACACCATGCAGGACTGTAGGTCTCCAGGACATGGATTGAGTACCACTGTTCCAACAGATTATGTTGCTAATTTGTAATATAGTATGAAAATGCAGTATTCCTGTCATTTGTCTATTTACTTTTCTCCTTATATGCATCATCCACATCCCATTGCTTACAGAAGCTATGGTTAGTCTGTGGCTATTATGACTGCAGTCTGACTGAACCACAAATTCACTAAAATTTCACTGGGATGATGTTCATAAACCAATGCTTATATTTTATCTTCATTGCAGGTTTCTAGGTGATTTTATTTTTTTCAGGTAGAGTTTCACTTGCAGTTATTTAACACTGTTTTCCCCAGCTGTTAAAGGTGAATCTCAAGTGGCTCCAAGTTCCTGTTAATCCCAGAGAGACTACGGCTATTTCACACTCTGAATGAGATCACTATTCCTTGTAAAGTCAACCATAACACAGTTTATGCTCATCAAATGCTGTGAGTGCAGCTGTCTCTTCATGCCTTATGCAGCCATTTCTGATAAAATGTGTATTAATCTATTAATGCTCCTCCATCGGTTTATATGTATAAGCTGTTTTACTAAAGTCACTATGTCAGAACCAAACAGGATATGTTATATTCAGCCTTTCAATTTAGTTTAACATGTTAAATGAAAGAAGCTGAGGAACCAATGCCATAGTTTGACTTTAGTTAAGCTAAACTTGTCCTAAATTATATCTGGGTTAAAAATTACAATTTGAGTCAAACTGGAAAGCCAAATTGGTCCAATATGGACAAACCCAGCATGGATTATTTTAACCCAACTGTGCTGGGTGGACCATTTGGCCCAATGTGCTGAACTATGGGTATCCACCCATCTATTGGGTAAAAACCTCTACACTCAAGAGTAACAGCATTCCAGGCCGAGATGAAAATGTCCAAATAACTAGCTAGAATTCCACCACTTAAATAAATATACATGTACGCATGTACACACTCATACAAACTCATACAGATGAAGGTAGTTTCACTAATCCAATGGTTAAAACTATCCAAATACAACCCAGCACAGTGATAATAAAGAAAGAAAAAAAAAAACTAAAGCAGTGGCCAAACTACCCAGCATTGTGGAAATAACCCAAAAATGACTCAACGGGCTAGAGTAGAAAAACCAACTCAGCAGTTTTCAGAGTGAAGCATCTCTATTCAGAATCAAACAACCACACATGAACTTGACTGTGAACCTTTACAGTCAAGATGTTAGTTGGAAGAGCACAACCTCGTGCAGACTGGAGGATCTGTGTAAGATAAAGCTGTTCACTGGGCTGAGCCTTGACTTAAGGTTTTTTCTAAAAATAATTTATAGCAGAGTGATCAATGGTAGAAAAGCACAGGGTTGCTGTATTATTTGCCAGACTGGCTAGTATTACAATACCCAAGAACTAGTCTGGCTAAACGGAGCATACACTAACTGGAACAGCACTGATACACAGCTCAGCCTCAGTGCTAAGTGGAAAAAGCAGCAGTGGGGCCAGTTATTGACTTACTTTATTGATTTTGGCAAAGGAGTCTAATACTTAAAAATCACAATAACTTTTAAACCAATGTGATGATTGTGGCAGTCTTCCTCAACCCCTGAATGTGGCTGAGCAGGAGCTGAGGTTTAACATAAAGTGGCACCCACCCCAACTACAGACAGACTGATCAGACAGATGATCTCTGCTGCAGAAAATAACATTAGCCTCATAACTGCACTGCAAAACTAAAAAAGCAACTTCGGACACAAACACAACTGTGTACATGTGTAACTTTTCAGACAGCAATCCAGATTAAAGTGAAAGTCTCCCTGGACTGTGACAGTGTTTAATATAATTCACAGTGGCATAAACCATTGGCTCAAATGCAGATAGGAGAGCATCAGAAAAGTGTACAGGGCAGAATAAAAAAAAACACTATGTGGTAAGTAGTAGTCCTAAACAACATAAACCCATGGGGAGTAGGGAGCTTCACCCAATGGAAAGCAACTAGCTCCCAGGTGAACATTGCCAAAAATACACAAAGAAACTCAGCTCAAGTGTGCTGGAGAAGAGGACAAACCCTCTATCATGTGCAGGTGTCTTCCATCTGTGGGAAAGAGTTCCCACAGTCCACCAGGGTGAAGCATCACCAAGGGTGAACCTCACAAAATGTGCCAGCCATTCGAGGAAACCAGGAGGCTGCCTGCCCCACCAAATCAAATCTATGGGTTTATAGTCAGACCCCTCACTGCCAACACACAAACATACAGGACAGAAATGTCAGGAAAGTCACTAGTACCAGAGAAGAAAACCCAGAGAGCTGAGAACCACTGTTTAAATTGTCAGGGCAGGAACACTTAGAGCAATACCACTGGTTACCGGCAGGGACAAACCTGCACAGGCAAAGTAAACAACACCACCTCAAAGATGCTGAGTGAAGACTTTTAAATTAGCCAGGTGCCAGATGCAGACAATATAGCTGCCTCTTTTGAGTAAACTGTTCATCAGAGAGAGAGAGCACTGTCTAAGCTAGATAGTCTACTACAATGTTTTCGTACTGTTAGCGCTGTAGATCAGAGAATGGTATGTGAAGGCTGCTGTTACTACGCCATTAACCTGACCCCAACAGAGGCGTGTGTACTGGCTCATGGCAATACAATATGTATCATGATACAGAGGTTAGAACTCCATTTATTAATATACTGTGAAACAAGACAATATATTGAGATTTTTTTAATTATTAAACTATTAGTGGTGTGACCTTATGCTACTCGTTTCCATTGGATTAGAACAGTAACAGGTGCAGACAGATTACAACTCTGCTATCTAGTTGTGAAGGGTTTTCACACAACACAAAATGACCCACCGCCTGCCATCATCCTTTACATGTAAACTATTAATAAAATACTGAGAATTATCATCACAAAACACAAAATTGTGATAAAGTATGTCAAGATTTTCATTTTTCAAGATTACATACAAAAATGAAGAAGAAATGGAAGAAAATTTGTATTAGTGCCTGAAGCTGTTACATGACTGAGAAATCTGTGATGAATTTGCAATTCACTTCAGCTTACGCATCATGTCTTGTGAACTCGGGGTGAAACTGACTTTACACTTTGCCAGCAAAAACTTCCATCCATCCCAAAAAGTGGATCATTTGTGGGAGTGATTATCTGGCCCCTTCAGTGGCAAATAAATTCAATTTACCCAGCGAGGTGATTTATGCTGCTCCTCGGCTCTCATTATTCTGCTTCCACGCCCACTCGCTCTCGCTGACCTTCCAGTCCCGCAGACGCCCTTTCTGGAACCTTCCGTCAAGACTGCAAAGTTTGGCTCTGAACTTTCTGACGCACCTCTTGAACTCTGGGCCTGGTGGACCGTGGACAGAACCGCAGCGTTTATGGGTCCTGATGTGCTCGGATGAATAATGGAGAAAGTGCTTAACTTCGTTTGACGATTATTAGCGGGGAGGGCACGAGTTAAAAGCATCCTGGGTGATGAAGGTTCTAAAGAGGCACGGCTCTTGGCCTGGCCTGATTGATGGCCAGAGATGAGTGATTAGAGCTAGTGGGAGGTGTGTGTGTGTGTTGGGGGGGGAGTATTGCCGCAGGAACCCTCCCATCCTCAGCTCACCCTGATGTAAATATTTCACTGCAGTGTAGCACGCTTTACTGCCACAAAAGCACGAAAGCGAGTGTATGAGAGCAAGAGTGTGTATGTGTTTAATACTGGGGAGGGGGGGTGTTTGGGGTGCCGAGGCTCATTACCACAGCCAGTTGCTGTCGCGCGCACACACACGCACACACACACACAATGGCCTCTTGGAAATGAATTCCATTGTCACCCAGCATCAACTCGCAAGAGAATTGGACGAGCAGCCATGTCCATGTGACTATCTGTCTCATGCCTTCTTCCTCCGCCACTGCAGCACCTCCATTTCGCTGCAGGGAGATTTGCTACAGTGTCTGGATGATGAATAATAAAACAGGAATGGTTTGCTTGGGAGGAGAAGAAAAAAAACTGTTTACTTAAACACACACACGCACACACACACACACACACACACAACCCCATACTGTTGATGTAACAATACAAAAGCTTCATGATTCAATTTGTATGTTCATTTGTGCACCACAATGTGATATATTTCCAATACTGAAGTCAAACTCTATTCCAGTTAACCTCCCATGTAACCTTTTTCCTGTATTTCTTTTGGTCTAGTTTGGTTGAATTTTTAACACTAGTGTAATTAATACAAGATCCACTGCCTGGCCAAAACAGGTCGCCACCTAGATCTAACTAAGTACATAGGAAAGAGCCTCCCATTGGATAATTGCTGCATGGGTGCTTATGTTTCAGCAGTTATTTAACCCTAACTGATGCAGTGAGTAGTTTTTCATTTGTTAATCAACCATGTCAAAAGTCGCTTCCTGTGGTCGTGGAAAAGATGTTCATCTGTTTCAGAAGGGTCAAAATATTGGCATCAAGCAGAGAAAACATCTAAGGAGATGCTGAAATGACTAAAATCAGGTTAAGAACTGTCCAACACATTAACAAGTGGAAGGACAGTGGGGGAAACATCAACTTCCAGGAAACAATGTGGTTGTAAAAAACTCTTGAATGATCGTGATGATCGATCACTTAAACATTTGGTGAAATAAAATTGTAGAAAAACAATAATAGAAGTCAGGGATGTGTTTAATAGTGAAAGTAAGAGCATTTCCACAGACACAATGCAAAGGGAGCCTTAAGAAAACCACTTATCAGTGAGGCTAACCGGCAAAAATAGCTTCAGTTTGCAAGGGAGCATACATTTTTGGACTCTGGAGTAATGGAAGAAGTTCATGTGGTCTAATGAGACCAGGTTTACCCTGTTCCACAGTGATTGGCGCATCAGGGTAACAAGAGAAGCGGCTGAAATGCCTAGTGCTTACCGTACAAGTCTGTTGGGGCAGTGTTATGGGTTGCTGCAGTTGGTCAGGTCTAGGTTCAGCAATGTTATTTGCCAGAAGAATGAGGTCAGCTGACTACCTGAATATTCTGAAAGACCAGGTTATACCATCAGAGGAATTTTTTTCTTCCCTGATGGCATGAGCATATTTTAAGATGATAATGGCAGGATTTGTGTATTTTAAAATGAAAAAAAGTATAGATCATTTTTCATTTCTGTGTTTTCTAAAAGTACAGTGGAGAAATTAAGGATATCACCAAAATAAACATTAACCCATTAAGCCTCAAGGTCTATAATTTAGATACTGTGAATGGTCCAAGAACAGTGAACTACAAGCAGACCAGTCACAGTCTCATTCAAAATGGGTGTTTTTACAGATAGAGACTCACATTTTTACAGATAGGAGTTCCTTAATTTGGGTGTTTTTTCAATTGATGTTGACTTCCTCATAATATTATTCTATGGATATGGGCTTCCTGAAAACAGGTGGGTTTTTACAAACATGAGCTCCTTGACAAAGTGTGTTTTTTTTGTTTGTTTTTTTTCCTCAACACCAGTGTTTTTAATGATTATGAGCTCACTCAAAATGGGTTTGCTCTTGTGGATCTGATGCATCATGTGCAGCTTGTGCTGCCATTGCACAGAATTTTACATCTCATTGGTTTATTTTCATTATGTTGCTTCTCTGTTAGACTAAACAGACAAGGATAAAGTCATCAGTTCATGAAACTCATCTAACATGCAAGCCATAAACATAATAATACAAAATATGTAACAATAATAGTATTATAGTGTTGATACAATAATTAAACAACACTAATAATTAGTGCAACCTAATTATCTATTAATTACTATATCACATGATATAATATCAGTGTCATCAGAACAATGGAAAATACTGTGAGTTCATGCCTCCCAATCCTAGCAGTACTGAATAATTTATTTTGTAAAAATACAGTGTAATAATTCACATTCAATGTACACCATCATATTTTCAGATAGAGTACAGTAATGAGCCTAGGGTGCAAATGTAACTTATCATAACACCCCTACACCAGGCAAACTGTAAGGATTTGCATTACAGCCTGCAATAACACAATAAATAGCAAGCATCAATGGCCAAACAGCCTAAAGCCAGCACTGGATTGAGGGTGAATTTAAAGAGAAGTGCGGAGGATGATGTATGTATGGCTGTGGATGTGTGTGAGTAACGCAGGCTCTGCTGTAAGAAGGCCGGGCTGCATGGACGCAGAAGGCTGCTGATGGAGCCGGGTAATGTATCAGGACTTACAGTGCGGAGCGTATGGGCCTATGAGTCATGACAGAGCTGGGAGAGAATGGAGCCTCCTCTGGGACTCCGATAAGGGTGAACGAGTCCTCGGGTCTCCACATGCCAAACTGAGAAATAGAAGCACATCTCTAAAAGCACCGTCACCAAATTCACTCCCCTACACAAATATATCTCTCACCTCATCACTGCGGCACAAGCAGGACACCACAAATCAAAGCCGCTGGAACTTAAGCAGGGAGGGAAGTGTGAGGAAAGCAGAGAGCTAACTGATTAGAGAGACATCTCGGTTCTTTATCTTACATTTATTAGCATGACCTGCAAAGTGAGAGACTACAATTACTGAGGGCTACTGCAGAATCTGACTAAAAGCTCATTGGAAAATCCACATTTACATATTTTTCCCCTTTGACTGAATGTAGTCAGCTAACCCCATATTAGAAAGTCATAAGTCTGCTTCTTTAGATTTGCACTAGAGCTATTGATTTTGGCCTACTGTCATTTGCATTGCTAGCATTCCTTGTCCATCCATGCATGCACTTGTTTAACCACTGTGGGAGGAAACCGAAGACCCCAGAGGAAACCCACACAGAGACAGAGAGAACATTGAAACTCCACCCAGACAAGGACTCAAACCCAGCACTGAGAGGTAAACATGCTAACAACCAAGCAACCATGTTGCCCCCAGCATTCATTGTAGCATAATTTATGCTAATAAACATCTACGGCTCATTTCACAATAGAATTTCATTTCAGTCTGTTATTCTTATAATAAAGATCAGACTGAATTAATTTTACATCTGCATGTTGGCATACAACTCTGTGGAATGTGGGTCAGATCTGTCTGCTGAATGTGGGCAGGTTTGTGCCATGTTGCTGGGTCTTTCAAAAAAATTACACTCCTACTTCTCCAAACAGTTGCAGCACAGCCCCAAGCCAACCAACATTCGTCAACTGAGGCCTTTCCCACCATCATTCCGCAAAGACTCGCAATACAATTACAGATGAAAAACACTCCATGCAGTTTAATGATAATTAGTGAAATGTTTTCCATTACTTTTTAGCTGTACTGTAAAACACTGCTGTACACTTACAGTGGAAATCCTGCTGTAATCTACTGTACTGTTCTTATACACAACAGGTTGCTGTAAACATGAAGTATTCTGAGAAATTACTAGTTAAATATCTCATTAAAGAAAATGAAAGAGATAAACACTAATGCCGTTCCCATCGGCATTCTGTGAAGACCATTCTACTGTGTCTCTGATTGGCTCATACTCTTTGTTGTCTTTGGTTAGGGTAAGAACATTAGGGTCAGAGCCAATCTTATCAGAGGCAGAGCATTAAGAAAAAGGGGAAAATGGGGGAAAATGCAGACCAGAGAGGTTAAACAAATCTTTCTGAATTTCTGCTGTTGTTGGTTAACATATGTCGCCTATTTTGATCCCAAATTGGCTTAAGTGCACATAACTGCTGAAGTCCCTAAGCTATAAGACATGCTTGCTGAAGACTTTAAATAGATATGATTCAATTAAATTCACTGCAGTATGTAAAATTGTTCTGAAATGTTTGACTAATATATATACTGTATATATATACTGAATATATATATATATACACACACACACACACAGTATGTGTGTGTGTTTGCATGTACTAATAGTCATTTTCAGTATTTACAGTATTTAGTGCTATATAAATATATCTATAATGGCAAAATTGTAAAATGATAGTAAGGCCAAGTAAAAAAAAAAAATTGGTGATCATCCTTTTTCACCAAAATTTTGGGTCGGGGGGGAGGTGTTTTTTTGTTTTTGTTTTTTTTTTGTGTTGTGGCGGCTTTTGGGGGTGTCGGCCAATCAAATGGCTGCATGTCGTACGGTATTTGCATAAAGTTCTCTTGTGT
>BRDA01073770.1:0-13602 GCA_036984385.1 Crenuchus spilurus | reverse complement strand
GCACTAAAGAAATGTAAATGCAAGTAAGAATGCATGTAATTTCGATTTATTATTGCTTTTATTAAGTCTTTTAAATTATAATATTATGTTTATCAATACAGTGATGTGTTTTTTATCATGACCCAGCACTTAACAGGATCTGATATCATTTATCACTTTCTTTATGTTAAACTCTACTAATATGGTCATCTGGCTTTGTATCGCACAGAATTGCAGAGAAAACACACAACGCCTCTCTGCTCATCTCTGCACAGCCTTTTAAACCCAAGAGCTGACAGCACTTTAGTCCAGTGCCTAAAGGTTTGAAGCACACAGAGCTGTGCTCAGCACACTTTATAGCAGGAACATTCAGAGATTAGGCCATGTTTAATCAGCGGGGCGTTTGAAGAGAAAAACAGAGGGAAGGCTTAACTTTTATCTGCAAGCCAGGAATAAGGGCAATGGGGAATCCTTTTAGCAGAAGAGAGAAAAAATATCACCAGAAATTCAGACCAAACCACTCTATTCCTGTATTCCTGTACAACACTGTATTCCTGCTATTTTAGTCCAACTGTGTTGGACAGCCAGCACAAATGTAGTGGTTCCTACACTGCTAACAGGGACTTCCTCCTCTGTGCTTGTACTACCCACAACTAACAGTGCCTAAGCTCCATATCCAATATTTCATGGAATTAGACCATGCAAAACAGGCAATGTAGACATTTCAGAGTACTTCATCTGCACTGCTAATGCATATGGTTGCTATCCTTGCAGTGAAGGAATGTCTGTAAATTCTTCAAATTCCCATATGCTACATTTTCTTATACTTTATTTATTTCCCCCTGGGGTCCAATTATGTGTGTTTATGTACTAAAACCAGTCATATTTATTTTTACATAACCATTTTCCAACCTTTGTAATTCCATAAACAAGCTATTTTTGTGCCTTTAAGACTGATATTCACATTGCACCTGAACTGTGCCTCAATTAAAATGGCATAAATTGTTGTAGGCTGAATGGGTGTATATATAGGTATTATTTCTTTCACATCACAAAAACTGGTGTTTCAAAACACTGTTTTTGCAGTTCACTTTCCATATATGGACTGTATGAACAGGGTAATAAATGATACTTTGCGAGACTTTAACAGCATTTACATGCTACATCGAATTCTTTAATTTATAAAAAATAAAGTCTGTGTGCAGCTTATATAACAGTGTAATTTTTTTCTTCCCTCAAAATAACTCAATATACAGCCATTAATGTCTAAACCACCGGCAACAAAAGTGAGTACACCCCTAAGAGACTACACCCCTAAATGTCCAAACTGAGCACTGCTTGTCATTTTCCCTCCAAAATGTCATGTGACGCATTAGTGTTACTAGGTCTCAGGTGTGCATAGGGAGCAGGTGTGTTCAATTTTGTAGTACAGCTCTCACACTCTCTCATGCTGGTCACTGAAAGTTCCAACATGGCACCTCATGGCAAAGAACTCTCTGAGGATCTTAAAAGATGAATTGTTGTGTTACATGAAGATGGCCAAGGCTACAAGAAGATTGCTAACACCCTGAAACTGAGCTGCAGCACAGTGGCTAAGATCATCCAGTGTTTTAAAAGAACAGGGTCCACTCAGAACAGACCTCGTGTTGGTCGTCCAAAGAAGCTGAGTGGATGTGCTCAGTGTCACATCCAAAAGCTGTCTTTGAAAGATAGACACAGGAGTGCTGTCAGCATTGCTGCAGAGATTGAAGAGGTGGTGGGTCTGCCTGTCAGTGCTCAGACCATACGCTGCACACTACATCAAATTGGTCTGCATGGCTGTCACCCCAGAAGGAAGCCTTTTCTGAAGTCTGTACACAAGAAAGCCTGCAAACAGTTTGCTGAAGACATGTCAACAAAGGACATGGATTACTGGAACCATGTCCTCTGGTCTGATGAGACCAAGATTAATTTGTTTGGTTCAGATGGTCTCAAGCATGTGTCGCGACAATCAGGTGAGGAGTACAAAGATAAGTGTCTCATGCCTACAGTCAAGCATGGTGGTGGGAATGCCATGGTCTGGGGCTGCATGAGTGCAGCAGGTGTTTTGGACTTACATTTCATTGAAGGACACATGAACTCCAATATGTACTGTGAAATAATGAAGCAGAGCATGATCCATTCCCTCCAGAAACTGGGTCACAGGGCAGTGTTCCAGCATCTTAATGACCACAAACACACCTCTAAGATGACGACTGATTTATAAAAATGGCTGAGGGTAAAGGTGATGGACTGGCCAAGCATGTCTCCAGACCTAAACCCAAAAGAACATCTTTGGGCCATCCTCAGTCCTCAGAAAACCAGAACCCTCAGTCTCCAATATTCGCCAGCTCCATGATGACGTCATGGAGGAGTGGAAAAGCATTCCAGTGGCAATCTGTGAAGCTCTGGTAAACTCCATGCCCAGGAGAGTTAAGGCAGTTTTGGAAAATAATGGTGGCCACACAAAATATTGACACTTCAGGAACTTTCACTAAGGGGTGTACTCACATTTGTTGCCAGTGGTTTAGACATTAATGACTGCATATTGAGTTATTTTGAGGGAAGAATAAATTTACACTGTTATATAAGCTGCACACAGACTACTTTTTATTGTGTCAAAGTGTCATTTTGTCAGTGTTGTCTCATGAAAAGATACTTAAATATCTGCAGAAATGTGAGGGGTGTACTCACTTTTGTGATACACTGTACCTCAGTACTCTAGTATTAGACTAATTAGTACCTTTGTATAACACATTGCATTATGTTTATAGGTCACTTGTTTGTTTTGTACTGTCTTTTATTCCATACTTTATATACAAGTATATCTTTTTCTGTTTATTTGATTTATTTGATAATTGATTACTTAGTTTATGTTGACTCCAAATCATTGTACATTTGCTACTTTGTGATAAAGATTCTGATTCTGATTCTCACTGCAAAGACAAAGTCCAGCTTTTTTAATGTTTTTCCTTATTTGTTTGTTTGTAAAACATCCACTTATCTGCAAGCTTCATCAGATGTCTCCATTTGGCTTTCTACCATCTAGAAGATTATAATTTCATCAACCATGTGCACCAAGTATTTTGTGCCATCTCTTGGGTGCTGCTTTAAACTCATGCACAGCCAGAGAACACATTGTGTATAGTTAGAGTACAGAGTTCAATACTTAATCAGATTTCTCAGGCATACTCCAATCTAAGAAATTTAATGTTGTTTACATGACCCTGTAAATAATCAGATAACTTCAGAAATGTGATTTTAATCAGACTATTATGAGCATGCATATGCACTCAATGTTGTTATTTGATGAAGTATATGGAAATGTGTTGAAATAGTTGTCTGTGGTAATCAGCCGTAGACTACAGATGCAGATAAAGATGGGAACACTGAAATATTCCTTTAAATGAGCTTGTTCTTGTTCAGGGATTTTTGAAACAAAATTTGAGTTGTGACAAAAATATGAAAGCTGTGGAAATGCATGTTTTTCCTCCAATCAATTTAACCACACTAACTATGTTCTCATACAGTTAAATTGCTCTGCTGCACTGTTATATCACTGAGCTTTTATGATCTATTTTCAACAGTGTGGTGACTCAGTGAAAGGTAGCAGCAGCTGGAAACAATCTGAATAACAGTAGTTTAAAAAAAATCAAAAATGAGCTTCCAACGCCAGAAAATAATCCAATCCAATTCGTCTCAACTAGCTTCAATTACTAAACTACACATAATCCATGTCTCTCAACTGCATAGAAATGCAGACATGACTCTGTAGAGAGGTGACGGAGTAAATGCATTCAGTACTGCATGTTAAAGTGTTGATTAAGAGCTCTGTTCTTTTTTTTTTAAACTCCTGCCGTGATAGAAGAGCCTCTGATTATAATTCAGATGATAAGTAGCTTGCTGGAGGCTATCAAGGTAACGGCAGCAGCTGAAGTGCTGTGATGTGGAAAAAGCGGAACGTTTCTCTCTCCGAGTCCAGAGACTACACTGAGAGGCTCATCTGAAGCACTGCCCTGGTGCCAGGACTGACCTACTTTACACATGGAGTCACGGCGTCCTGCTGTGACCAGTCGAGTTTTTCATGCTTAAATGTGAAACTGTATAACAATACCTGTCCCCTGTGTGTAGTACAGGACCCATATTCTACATTTTTTGGTTCTGAACATTCTAAAAACAGACATTACTAATTATGACTATAATCCTTTGCATTTTGGTAAATTGTTTGCTACTGTGCCTTTAAGATGCATATGTAAATGATTTCTTTTCTGATTGGCTGCCCTGTATTATGCTATTTCAAGTAGTTTAGGCTGAAACAGGAATTGGTTAAACTGAATATGAGGATATAGCAAGTGACATCACAAAAGCAATTAATTAAAAACAGGCTGTTTTGACAGCATGTTTATTTCAATTTTGTCTTTAATTTACTATTCCAAAGAAAACATCAATTTATAGCTAATGTATAACATGTCCATTTCACAAAAAGTGAGACGCTTATGGACTAAACTTGAAGGAGATTTTACTAGAAAAAACAAACTCCAATATACAGGCATGGGTCAAAAACCATCGATCATAAACAATACCAAGGGAATTCCAAAGAGTTGTTAAAAGACAAGCCAAAAGGTCAAAACTGAGAGAGAATAAACAGCAGACAAGCACAACTAACAGGGTTAGGCAAAAACGTGGTCAAATAAGAAAAAGGTCATATACAAACATAACACTTGTATGCAAAGAAAAACAGAGGCAATACTTCACAAGCAGTACATATACAAGTCTGGTGATAATATACATGTGAGAAGAATTAGCAGTGTTGGCGTGCCGCCCACACAGACCACACATTGCGCGTGGGGCACCATGTGCCTTAGGGGGCACCAAAAATCATAAAACTAATAGTAATCATAATAGCAACATATTTATAATAAAAATATGTGAATCATGTTAATAGATATAAGCAGTGGCGGTTCTAGCTTGTGTGATGCCCTCAGCGAAAACACCCTTTAGGTCCATCCCTGCCCCCCTTTCAGTGAACACATCTGTCAGCCCCCCGGAAATCGATGCTGAAGTTCATGGAAAAAATATCACAATCTAATAAAATATTTTATAAACAAAATAATATTCTGCTAATCCATTATTATTATTATTATTATTATTATTATTATTATTATTATTATTATTATTATTATTATATATTTTAAAAGGATTTAAGTCTACATTTCCAATGTCAGAAAAATGTTTTTGGTCTGGCTCTTGTACCTCAAATATAATCAATACACACAAATGAATCAGAGGAAGAAACTGCTAATACGTTTTTTAAACTCACAATTAATGCCCCATTTGTTTTGGAGATTTAATGACCAAAAGTCAGACAAAATACATTTTCTTTGCATAAGAAAAAAAATCTTGTTGATTGAGGAAGATGCCAAGTGACAAAATTAGTGTTTTATCAAGATTTAAATTTCACCTCTTTTTTCAACTGTTTTCAAAACACTGAATTAGTTGATGACTTTCTATGCGATGGGTGGGTTGAGTTCTGGGAAGTGGAGTATGTAAGCTGAGAAGTTCTGGAGGGTGGATCCTTGTTCCTTTTTAAATTCCAAATACATCCACAACAAAAGGACAGTCAAAAAAACATGAATCTTCATGTCAGCAGAGGCCAAGTATTCAGACGTGCAGATAAAACTGAAAGGAGATTTTACTAAAGCAGGTTAAGGTACAATTATGATCACAGCACTAGGACACGTATATATCAAAGCAGTCAGCAAATGTACACCAGGGGCATCAAGAGAATAACTAAGGGCATGCTAATCAGAATAGAACTAGGCAAAAGTAAGAAACAACAGGCAAGAGGTAATAAACATATAAGATAAACAAGGACAAAAAGGCTTGGTCTGCACTGGAACAGATACAATACTTTTGCAAGGTGTTTGAGCTCTTAATTAATTAACTCTTGAGTCCTTAATTAATGACAGGTGCAGCAGATTAGAAGTTCGAGAGTGACCTGTGATTGGTTCGTTTGATCCCATGATCTTCTGGGGTAGTCTCAGAAGTGGAGTTCTCTGGCGTGACACTCTAGAGCTACCCCAATACCCATGTACACATATTCCTAGCTGCATAGTAAGGTTAAGGCATATTAGGTGAAAATGTACTAAGAGAGGTAATTGGCTCCTACAAATAGTATGATCAGGATGGGGACACATGATTGGGCTTCACATTCCATGGTCCTCATCTTTGTTTCCAGGCATGCCTTCTTTGTAGTAACCGATCGCAGACTTTGTTGGGTAATGTTTTCGTCCACAGAGGTTGTCCAGGTGCCATGTGCATGACACAGCAAATAAAGCCTCCAAGCAATGTCTGTGCTTGTTAATTTTCTCCACAATTACTGTACATCATGTTCACTGAAACAACATGGACATCACTTCCACAAGAAGTGTGCTGAGGCCTTTAGTTTCCAAATAAGGAAAGTATGAACATGCACATTTTGAATCATGTAAACAGCAAACTTTTTTATTTCAGAATTCAGTTTTCCATGATATCGGCCCTTTAAGCTATGCAAAAGCATAGTTTTTTCTCTATGACCTTATAAACTCATATACCTCTCTCTCTCTCTCTCTCTTTCTCTCTCTCTCTCTCTCTCTCTCTCTCTCTCTTTCTCTCTCTCTCTCTCTCTCTCTCTCTCTTTATCTCCCTTTTTGTCTAGGGGTATTTTAGACTGGGAGACTTTGTCGCTAGCTTTTTCTGCTGCGTGTATGTAATCCTAAGCAGCAGCAGATATGTTGACGATGTGCTGACTCCAGCACCTGAGCTAGGCCTCATGGGAGAAAAACTCGAAGAAAATCTTGCGCTGATACGATGTTACAGATTCCTAATCCATGTAGGCTGAGCTCTATACTAAACTCTAATCCTGGGATTTCTGAGTCAAAAGACATGCACAAAAGAAAGATTTTGGCCTTTGTGTTCAATTGCAGGAGATCCTCGCTGAACTCCTCTTTTTCACATGGAGGGATTTTTCCTCTGTCTTCATTACGTAATACAACCTTCACAGTGGAGACTGCCTTTTTTTCTCCTGATACAATTTTTATTAAGAGTTCTTCACCTTGACATTCTCAATATATCCTACTGCCTACATCCCCTAGCACACACTCTCATAAACGGCGCATTAATGAACAGCGCAGTGTTATCTCTATTTTAATACATCACGAGAACACTGCATATCTCTGACACACAGTATATAATTAGAACATAGTGTTTGTGTTAGCCTTTTAATGTAGAGCAAAACAGCAGCTGTTAGTCTTTATACTGTTAATCTAAAAATATGATTTTTATACTGTAACATTTTGATAAGCATAATCTATCCATTCATCCATCCATTATCACACCAGTTTAACCTTTATCAGGGTCGCGGTTAGTCCCCTAACCCCTCACTGGGCGCAGGGCAGGGCATTACACTTTTCAACTAAACCCAGGACAGGGTGCCAATCCATCACTTGGTGCACACACTCACGCTCATATACATACACACACACAATTTAGAGTACCCAATTCACCTGATCTCCATGTTTTTGGACTGTGGGAGGAAACCCACACAGACACGGGGAGAACATGGAAACTCTGCTCAGATGGGGATTCGAACCCAAGACCTCAGCGTTGAGAGGCGAACGTACTAACCACTAAGCCACTGTAAACATGAACATTTTTTAGGATCTTCCATCTGAATCTGACTGCCCAAATATTTGTGTTTTTATACAGGAACTGCATAAGAAATGCAAAATGTTGATGGTATTTGTAAAAAGAGCCCTTTTAATGAGCAGAAGTTGTGTTTCATAATTAGCCATTTAAAACACGTTTACAATTTACTGCTGAACCTAAAATAGGGAGGTGCTTTTAATCTTTAATTCCAGAAATCATGTTGTCAGACTGCCCAGCACTAAAGGTCCAAAGTTTTAGAACCATTTTAGAACGTTTCTAGTGTATCAGGGGTTCTTCCTACAGTAAGATAGTGACCCAAAACGTCCAAGCTTTGCCAGAACTACCTCAGGAAACAATAACAAGATGGTCAGCTTGTAAACATGGAGTGGAGCACAGTCTCCAGACTTAAATCTCATCCAGCTGATTTGGGATGAAGTGAAAAGCAAAGCAAACCTACAAGAGCCAACATTTATGTGATGTTCTGCAGCAGATTTGTGAAGAACTGTCGGAAGAGTATTTGATGTCTGTTGTAGAAAGAATGTAACGAGTGTGTTCAGCTGTTATATCTGACAAAGGTGCTGCTTTGTGTCCAAAGTTTAGATACATTTTGGTCTATAAACTGATTCCATGAGTTCTTATTTAACTCCTGTGCTTTCATTTCAGAGTGCAATGAGACATTAAACTCAATCATTTTCAATTCAAAAATGGAAAAATTGAGGTGTTCTAAAACTTTTGACTGGTAGTGTAGGTTCATCCTGCAACTCAGAATTATGTCACAAGAGGTTGAGCATCTTCAGAACAGAAACCGAGTGTTCAGTTCCATTTGTTTGGGACATCAGTAAAGTATTTCAACCAAAAATCACATATTTTTGAATGCTTGAACCCTCATCTGGGATCCTTAGAAAATCAGTGCCTGTCCCTAACCATGTGACCTGTTTCTTTCCTAACATTCTTAATATATCACTGATTAAACACTATATAGTACCAGGACACCCCTTCTCATTCAATTTTTAATTTACTTTTCCGCCTACATTGTAAATGAATACTGAAGTCATCCAGACTATGAATGAACACATAAGGAATCATGTAGTAAACTTAAATGTGTTAAACAAACCAAAACATGTTTTAGATTCTTCAAAGTAGACACACAACTGATGTCTCAAACACATGAAGAGGCAAGAAATGCAAGTCATGAACTCTTGACAAGACACAGCTGTTAACTGAAAGCCATTCCAGGTGACTACCTCATAAAGCTGACTGAGAAAATGCCAAGAAAGCTGACATCTAACCAAGAGGTGCCTACTGTGAAGAATGTAAAATATAAACATATTCTGGTTTGTTTAACACTGTTTTATTTACTAAATAATTACAGATGTGTTTATTCATAGTTTAGATGACTTTAGTATTAATCTACAATACAGAACATTTTTAAATCATGAAAAACCACCGAATGTCCAGAAGGTGTGTCAAAACCTTTGACTGGTACTGTATAAATGTCTTGCTGTCACAGTTGTGCAAATGCACACATAGTTAATCTAGTAGATACATATTGGCAATAGTATAAGACTTTCTGAAGTCGATAAACATGAACATATTGGTACTGTGCCTAACGCCAGGTGCTACAATAAAATCCCCCACCATTGAGCTGTGGGACTGTGTTCTTAGAATGAAGGTGCTCCATCCTGTATTTTTGGGATGAGTTGGAGAGTTGAGATGATGTGGGGTGGTGATCATCCAACATCCTGACCTCACTAATGCTCTTGTCACTGAATGAATCCTCAGAGTAATGCTAGAGACTATGTGCTCATGTGAGTAGACATTGTAGAAAATGTGACCATAATGTGCACTTAATATAGTGTCATAAACCCGAGTAGAATAAAATGCAAATGTTTTCATGTGAATGAGCTTCATCTATTAACTCTTTATCACTGAATTTGCATTTTCTGCTTTGCCTTAAGCTTGTTTACAGTTCTACCATTTTAAACCCCAAACCTCATAAGTGTGCAGTTAGTAGGCAAAGTGTGTGATAAGCTGCAGCCTTAGGAAACCAAACATTAAATTCAGATGCATTGTGAGAGCAGGACATTTTGTGCTGTGCCTGCACTTGTACAGACATCTAACCAGGTTTGTACAAAGCATGTCAGTTTTAAGAGTGCAAGACAAAGCCATCAACTTAACATAGCCCATCCAGCCATCCATTACTTTACGCTTAATCCTGATCATGGTCGCTTACCCCTTCAGAGGGTGCAGGGCAGGGCATTACATCGTCTAAATGAAACCCAAGACAAGGGACCAGTCCATTCCTAGGCACATACCAGGATAATTTAGAGTACTCAATTCACCTGACCATGTTTTTGCACTATGGGAGGAAACTCCACGCAGACAGGACTTGAACCCAAGACTTCAGTGTTGAGAGGCGAGCGTCTGTGCTGACCACCAAGCCACCATGTCAACCCTTAATCTTTAATCTTTAATTGAAATATTTAATAAATTGTCCTCAGACTTTCAATGGCAGTCACTACAGTAGATGTTTCCTCCAGAAACAGAAGAACCAACATTACACTCATCACCCATGAGCACCCAGGCACAGTACCATTATCAAACCACACCATTTTAACCTTGATACTCTAGTGTGTCTCCAGTGTGATTCTTCCTCCCTTCTATCCACAAATACACACACACATACACACACAGGCATCATACACACACTCCCAGTTTCATCCCTCATTGCCTCCTATCAGTCCACATCCACTCCTGTCCCTATCTCTCTCTCTCTCTCTCTCTCTCTCTCTCTCTCTCTCTCTCTCTCTCTCTCTCTCTCTCTCTCTCTCCCTTCCCCCACTCACTCCCCTCCTCTGCTGGCTTGTCGCTGGCGGGTTCTGGGAGGCGATGACAGTTGTATTAGCAGTCGATTGCAGGGTCACTCACGCTCAGCTCCTTCGAGACTCAACCACACAAAACAGCACAGCACAGCACAGCAGTGAAGGGATGAGAGAGAGAGAGAGAGAGAGAGAGAGAGAGAGGGGAGCTCAGAGCAAACTTCACCCAGCGGTACACATAGTGACTTGTTTGTAAAATCTATTGTAGCTGTGTGTCACTGTGTTGAAAGTGTCTCTCTGTGCATTGAAATGCCTACATGCCTGAAAGAATAAAAAACTCCTTCTTCAGCTTATAACTGCAGGGAAAACACAACAACAAAAAAAGAATATAAAGAGATTGTTTACATGTTGTCCAGAGCTGCTTATACTGAAGCAGCACCTCCCTACAGCTACGTGGACTTCTGTGTTTTATGCTTCACTCAAGGGCAGAGGTGCAGCCTCACCGAAGAATGAACCCTTAATTTCTTCAGCCTTTCCTTGAGCTTCAGTAGCCTGTTGAGAACTGTCTAAGCTAAAGCTAACGGCAAGAGCAACAATGATCTAGTGGATGATCTACAGTATGTTCTGCATATGTAAACTTGAGTTAAGACACACTCTTCAGAGAACAAATGTCTGCCTGTCTGAATGCACAGCTTATGCTTATTTGCTGAACTTCACATGTTTGGGGAGAGCTAAATGTAAAATGTAGATGTGACCTGTACAAACGTTATGGATCTTTAATACAGATTTATTTATAGTAACCATATTATCATAAAACTAAATTTCATTGCTTTTATAAATGAAGAGTTTTCTGTACTATGTATTATTGTTGTAATCAAGACCATTACCTTTATGAACATTTCATACTCAACTCAAACTCTCAGTTCACTGTGTTTTCTAGTAGTTCTTGAAGTTTTAAGTTCACTGTTTCATTTGTGGTTTGACTGGTTGTAAAGCATGTAGCATAAAATTATCACCGAATTCTGTGTTTCACCTTGTTAGTCAACTTCACTCCAACTCATTACCACCAATTGTACACTTATTTTTGGAATGTATGGTCAATAGATCTCAGTTACATAAAATTTGACCTAATTTTTGAGTAAAAATAAGCAGTCGATATGAGTAAATTTGACCCAAAGACCACAAAAGGGTTAACTATTACTATTCCAACATAATGAACTCATCCAAAGCTTCCAAACACAGTCACAGATTTAAATGGCCAACATGTTAACAACTTACAGTGGAAAGTGAACAAAGACTCCTGGCCAAACACCAGTTTATAACCAGATGGAGTGACAGTGGGGACGGCCAATCAAATCAAAGGGAAAAAGGCTTCAGCTTAAGCAGCCGTTTTCCACTTGGTCCTAGTGCTTGACCCGTCTCCATTTAATATAGTGTAACACCGTTTTTGGATGGTAAAAACTGCAAGGAAACAAAATTGCTTTTGGAAAAGTGCAGGGTACTTGTCCACCCTGTCCCCCACAAATTATGTTTGTGGTTAGAGCCGAGTCCAAGTCAAGACCAAAACTGGATCTACTTCACAAGGGTCCTGTTACACAGCCTTAACAGACACCTACCAGCCAATCAGAAAAGGGTATTTATCATCTCAGGGGTATAAGGTCCTTCAAAATCCCCTTGAAAACCCTTGAAGAACCTTCTCTACAAGAGCACAGAAATGTGACCACTAAATGATAGAAGTAGATTAGAGAGCAAAGCATATCTAGGACACTACACCCTCCCCCCTGTGAAGCAGAACCCATGGGGGGTCAGTAGGTGGGGTCTCTTCTCCCTCCTCTACTGGAAGTTTTTGCTTAGCATGACACCCAGCAGGATATCAATCACAACATCAAAGAGAGCAGAATAGTAAAGCTGGAGTGGAAAGTGTCCACTAATCTCTTGCTGTAAGCAGAGTGATGAGAGACTCTCTGTGAACCTGCTGGGTCATTTTATTAAAATCTACAACAACCAGCCATTGACATGATAAACAGTTACCAAATGGTGATGCTTGTGTTTACGACCAATCGTCTAAGATGCGTTTGGGTAGAACTGCTTATCTAATAAGGTGGAGAAGTGCTACTTTTGCACAGTTACTTTTCTCTTCTCCTGCACAGATGCAACAGGGATGGAGGCATTTACAGCATTTAGCAGGCACTCATCCATTTTCGGCTACATTTGTAGGTGACATAATGTTAGGAGTCTTGTCTAGTCTGGTGTGGGTTTGCAGTTATGGAACTAGCCGTTGATCTAGCCTTGGCCCTGCTTAATCCCTTGAACCAACAGGATATGTCTGAAGTGCCCTTGAGCAAGGCACCTAACCGCTAACTGCACCCCGGACACCATGAATAGGCCTGTGCACTGTCTCAGGCACATGTGCTCTCTGCCCCCTAGTGTGTGTTCACTACTGTGTGAATGTGTGTTTCACTACAAGTTAAACGTGGTCAAATTCCTCTCTGTGCAAGCACTTCCGCTTTCAAACTGGAGGCAGCATTGTTACCTACTACATTACACTGCAGCATGAAGGTCAGATGCAAATGTGACTTTTGTTTATTTAAGTCCAGGTTACAGCAGTCAATGAAATGATTAGTGGTGTTAAGCTGAGTATTGACTTCCATGTTAACCAGAGAACAAAGAACAGATAAAAGAAAAACAAAGCAAATGCTAGTAAACAAGAACTAACACTAAACAAGAGGACAGGAACCAGGACCAAACAAGGACATTAAGGGAAATATGTGCCAATATAAAATAATAGCATTTACAAAGAGAAACCAGGCCCCAACTAAACAGCACAACTATAAATAGAAGCTGTAGTGCATTGAATTCTATGTTGTGTTACACAAGTGTTGCAACTATGGCAGCTGAGAAGGCCATTCTTTCTATTCTTTTTTATTCTGATGAAACTAGTTTACATTTGTGTGAAATTCTTCACTCACTGCCTTTGCCAGAAGAGTTGAGCCATGTTTGTAGAGGACATTATTAGAATACTACATTTTTAATATATTTTTATATATATATCGCTGGTGGGATATATATATATATATATATATATTGTATATATTGTAAT
>BRDA01073762.1:4293-15159 GCA_036984385.1 Crenuchus spilurus | reverse complement strand
ATTACTATGACTCTCTGAAGTGACTTGCATTCAAAGGGAATATGACACTATGCTTTCCTTTTATTAACCACATCTCTCCAAGTAAGTGCTGAAGATTATGTGACAGCCCTTCATAATTATATATAAAACTTGCATGCTCTTTATAAGTACATTGGCAGCTTGAGTATCTTGGTTTATAGCTTGAACAAGCATTAAAGGCTTTCCATTACTTTGATGCACTCTATTGGCACATACTTATCTTGCTCTTCTTAAACAGGTGGGCATGAAGAAGTGACGTGTTTGTCCCAGGATTAGTGCTTATCGCATTTAGTATTACAGGATGTCATACCTTTGTTCCTGGTAAAATAAATCGCTGTCTATGGGGGCGAAAACATGCAATGGATTAATTTAGCAATAATTAATCCCTGACAGGCAAGAGCATAATTCAGTGCATGTGTTATTCTAGGCTGTTTCTGAGATGCTATTACAAAAGCAATCACATCATCTCCAGCAGTAAACATGACTGTTTTGTGTTGTCGGCTTGCTGACAGTACTGCCAGTTTAGTAGAAGGGGTGGAGCTAAAAGTGTTGCTAGAATGATTAATCCTGTTGTGCTTTTTGCCTTCTAATCAGAAAGTTTGAGACACCTGAAATAAACACTTGCTGTTTAGACAAAAAGCATGAATTTAATCAGATGTGACTTTTAGACACTTTCTACACAGTAAATCTACCAGTGTTAAATTAACACTATTAGAGTTAAATTAACACTGAGGGTGTCAAAATGTAACACTCTCAGTGTTAATTTAACTCTAATAGTGTTGAATTAACACTGGCAGATTCACTGTCTATGTGTACAGGTGAGATATGTGTGATCATTTGAAAACTCACCTGAGAAGTGTTGGAAAACCATATACTCACATGAAAAAATCACGTCAACTATCACATCTATACCAATGTTACATGTGTTCTCATGTCCTCATGTATTTTTTAGACTTAAGAATCTGGACTTATTGTGAAATGTACATGTTTCTGTATAAAGCTGGTCCAGTCCTGTTTGCAAATACACCATCAAATGTCAGCTGTTCTACCTGCCAAAGGAATTTTGTAATGTGCTGTTGTTGTATACCTCTGTTACATTGTGTGAACTTTATGGAGTAATCAGTGATCTACAATCCTCTCATCTAGATGGACTTTTTTTTGTTGCTGGAGATGTCAATCATGCAAATCTCATGTCTGTTCTTCCTAAATTCTACCAGCAGGTGGACATTGCAATGAGGGGGCCAAACATGCTGGATGCTGTACACAAATATTCCATGCACAGTTAAGGTGGAGCTGATATGACTGTGGTGGGTCTCAACTATGAGTCAGCTTACACAGAGGATGTGAAATGATTAACGGACTGGTACAAAGTTAATAACCTGTGCCTGAATGTTGGCAAAACTAAAGTTGGCAGATCACAGAGAGACCACTGTCCACTGCACATTGATTGCTCCCCTGAAGAGTTTGTCAGGAGCACCAAATTCCTTGGTGTTCAGCTGGCAGAGAACCTCACCTGGTCCCTAAAACCAGCTCCATAAGAAAGAAAGCCCAACAGCATTTCTACATTCAGAGAAGACTAAGGAAAGCCCACCTGCCACCTCCCATCCTCACCACCTTCTAGAGGGGAACCATAGAATCCACCCTGAGTAGCTGCATTACTGTCTGGTTTGGGAATTGCTTTGCATCTGACTGCAAGACTCTCCAGCATATAGTGAGGATGGCTGAGAAGATCATTGGGGTCTCTCTCCCATCACTCATGGACATTTACAACAAGTGTTGTATCTGCAAAGCTCTCAGCCCTGTTGAAGACTCATCACATCCATCACATGATCTCTTCACACTGCTGCCTTCTGGTAGAAGATACCACAGCATTCAGACCCTCACTGTTAGACTGTCCAACAGTTTCATCCCTCAGGCTGTCAGACTCCTTAACACACACAGACTGACTCTCAAGTACAAAATACCTCTGCACATTTGCACAGCACTGTACACTGTCCCACTCACTGCATTATTTGTACATTTGCACATTCTGCACATTCTAAACACTTTAGACTGGTTTCTTGCTTCCCACCAAATAATCACTCAATACCATTTACTGACATCATTACATTTGTCCTGTCCTGTAATTTGTCCTGTCTTAGTCTTGTCAGTGGGCCTGTACTATAGTTTAGGTCCTGTATGACTGCATGTTTATTGTACATTGTGAATGTCTTGAGTTCTGTGTTTCACCTGGTCCTGGAGGCACATAGTTTCAGTTCTCTATGTACCGTAATGTATACAGTTGTAATGACAATTAAAACCTAGAACTTGAACTCTTGAACTTGATATGAAACTCCCCCTTTAAAACATGACTGATTTTAAAATGCTTCTCTGGTGGCTCATTCGCACTACTGAAATAAACAAACATTTTTTCTGAGAAGCATTGGGAGATTTAGACATAGTATACTTCCTGCTTCCTGCAAGGAGATATCCGCCCATTGATCAAAGATTATAGATAATCCTGTTGGCAGCTCAGAGCAAAAGTAAGGAGTTCTGACAGGAAGCATTTTTATCAAGGTTCTAAACCAAATCTCTCTCTCTCTCTCTCTCTCTCTCTCTCTCTCTCATGCAAATACCCCCCACATATACACAAACCCACACACCCAAACACACACAGGCACTGATACAGAGCAAAATAAACACTCCACTAATCTCCCAGACCCTCTGTAATCATACTTTGACAGATGGGGAAGAAAGCATGTCCTTTTTCACAGCAAAGCTGCTATTTTTACTCCCTTCACTGCATCCTCTTTTAACCCTCGCTGGTGCTATGCTTGAGGAGACTCTGCAGATCTAGATGTAAGAATGTGACACATAAACACATGAATCAAATGTGCAATGACTGCACAAGTAAACCCAAAGGGAAATGTAATTTAATATATATTGTATATATCTAGGCTTTGTCCTGGATATGAATAAATTAGTGTAATGCCCTAGAGTGGCAAGTGAAAGGGTTTAGGAAATCACCTTTACCCTGACCAGGATTCAGCAGTTATGAAGATGGATAGATGGATGCAGGGGTGTGGCACCAAATTCTGGGCCCTATGGACAAGCAGTGCACACGGCTCCTCGCCCCTATTATCAAATATCATTCCCTTTAATATTTAAAGGAAAATAAAATTCCAGACTCCTCAAGGGCTCTTATCCCACTTGGGGCTCTGATAACTCAGTCCCACTTTTCCCCCCACTACCACGCCCCTGGATGGATATAACTATGAGGTTCAAATGTTGAAAAAAATTGCGGTACTCCAAAAGGAAAGTTAAATTTAAAAAAGAGACATCATCTCAGCAACTACTCACACATCTTCTCTTGGAATTTATCAGTGATATCAATAAAGTCTCCCATAGATTTGCTCAGATACACTATATGGACACAAATATTGGGACATTCATTCATTCATTTTGTTTGTGTGAAAGTTATGAAAGGGTATCATCTGACTTTTGTTGGAGTAACTGTCTCTACTGTGCATTAAATGATTTCTACTAGATTTTGGAGCAATGCTGTGAGGATTTGATTGCATTCAGTGACAAAAGTGTTAGTGAGGTCAGGATGTTGGATGAACATCACCCCACCTCAACTGATCCCAAAATATTGAATGGAGCACCATCATTCCAGAAGACACAGCTCCACTGCTCAATGCTGGAGGGATTCATACCACTCTAGGCCACACCTGCCGTGGTACAAATTAGTCAAGATTATCTGCTCCAGAGACGCTTACTCTGACTTTGTGCATTTGAACATCTGTGTCAGCAATGGCTGCAACATAAAGTAGCTGAATGCATTCATTAGAATGTGTCCACAAACTTTTGGACATATAGTGCAGCAACAATCACGTTAACTGAAGACAAGAATCTCAAATCTGCAGGGGTGATTCTAGGAACAGAGTTTTAGGGGTGCTAAGCACCCAATGAGCCCAGCAGCCCTACAGACTATACACCAATCACCCCCACCACCACCACATTGTGCTGCCAACCAAATGGCCAATGTAACAAAGAAATAATGAGTATTTTAATATAATAACAAATAAATACAGTGATTAATATCACTTTATTGCAGTTGTTCACAGAATATTGAGCTACTGTGGGCCAGTCAGATTCAAATCACACACTAATTCTAATAATCTGATATTATTATTATTATTACAGAGAATATGATAAACACTAATTATAACAGAGGTGGCAAGTGTGTTACTTTCATTTTAAACAGCAGACATTATAGTAATAAAACTGCTTGACACACACACACACACACACACACACACACACACATTCTTTTTTAGATAATTTTTCCTTCCACAGTAGCAGATACATTCCCTATTATCTGCTTGAATATAAATGACTAAAAACAGAAATCACTGCCTAAATAGGTCATTTCACTACAATATATAAACAGCTCTGCTTTTAGCTTGTTCATATGAGCTATTCTACAGCTACATCACTAACTGTTTAGGAAAAAAAATATTTCAACCTTTAGGACTACTCACATTTATTTATTATTATTTTTAGGGCATCTGGTCACCCTACTGTGGGCAATGAAGCAACATCAGTTTCACCTTTCTCTCTCACCTGAACCTGGTTTTTGTTCTTGAAAAACAATGAAATATCCATAGCTGGCTGACTCTCTCTCTCTCTCTCTCTCTCTCTCTCTCTCTCTCTCTCTCTCTCTCTCTCTCTCTCTCACACACACACACACACACACACACACACGTTAGGAGTTTGGTGGGCATCATTCAATGTCTTCTGTTCTTTAGAATTCTATAAGATTATATAAGAGTTAATACACATAAGTCACGTTTCCATTGACCATGAAATATCGCAAATTAGAATTGTGAATAAAAATGTGCTTAATGGAAACATGACAATTTCGAAAAAACTCAAGTTTTTCAATAAAAGTTTTTTTGCGCTAAGATGAGGTGGTTTTTCAGTCGTATCGAAATTGGTTTATATCGCAAAAGTGTAATGAAAACACTCAAACTGACTTTTTTCACATTAAGGGAGTCACGTGATCAACAACCGGATGTTTCTATTGGCGAAAAAGACGACGAAGAAGAAGACAACAACAGAAAGTAAGAGGATGAAGATGACGCGGCATATTTGGAATAACGAGGAGAATCCTTGGACAATGTGCAGCTGCTCCACTAGAGATCTCACAGCATCACAAAGTTCATTAAAAGTTGAGTGTGTCATTCTAAAATGTTGAATCCACAGCTCTTCTGTAAAACCATCGACTACAGTTTCCCCAAAACTCTGCAGACGTAGCCGCTCTCAAGTATAAGGGGCTTGTCACTCCAAAGCCTCGATAAGTCGCCGTCTCCTCTGATGGCTGCTGATGAGCGCTAGTGCCGTGGTAGCAGCATGTATAAAGCTGAAGTATGTGTTTACATCCACTGCCGCCATGTTTGTAATGACTTATCGCGAGAACAAACATATTTACATGTGATTTTATAAAAGTATTTCACATTTAATGGAAACACCGCAATTGCAAAACTTGTTTTGTCAAATTGTTTTTTGACAAAACAGAATATTGATAAAGTTTTGCGCAAAACTGCAATGGAAACGCGACTATATAGATGGTACTAGTCTAGTACTTTGGCTCTACCAGTGGTACATCAGCTCTGGTCTTTGTTCAGTTCACACCGTGTAAAGTTCTGGACTGACAACCAATAAACTGTATTAACCTCCTAGAAACAAAATCAGATATCTATCTAATCCCAACCTAACATAACTAACATACAGAGTGACATGTGACTCAGTAATCACGAGCAGTGCTGTTAATGATCATGCGCTGGTACTGATCCAGTGATCACAGAAACCCTCAGAACTAATGTCACTTACTGAACCTGAAAACCCAGCACTGATGAGTGAGTGTGTTTGGGTCTGCAAATGTCTTCAGAGCCCTTTTGTCTCACAGTACTTTTCATTAGGAATTTTAGGAGGATCTCTGATAAGTTTTGTGAGCCTAAAGGGAAACCTTTGAAGAACACAGATGTCCTGTGGTCAGTTGTCAAATGTGAGAAAAATCAAAGGATCAGATCAATTAATAAATTAAAATATATTTTTATAGTTATTTATTTATTGTTTGAAGCACAGTTAATCACCTTGCTCATGAAACCATAATATCAAGCATTTTCTGCAATTTCCTCAAAATGAGTCATCCACAGCTGTTAGGTTTTGTTGGTAAATAATGTTAAGCATTCTTTTAAATTATTAATTTGAGACTTCTTAGAACTCTGTTGATGAGTGACTCTGTAACCAAAACCAAGTCCTGTTTAATATGACAATCAGATTTCAGAAAAGTCATATTTACAATAATACAGATATATAATACTAAAATAATTTAAAATGCAAACATCCCAGCTATGCAATGAAACTGCACCATTAGACAACCAGTTAATTATCTTCATTACATAAATGATGAATTGAATAATTCACTGATTTGTCACTGTCTAACTAAGCCTTTAATGAAAATGTATTAAAGATGAGCTGTATCCACAAGCATAACTCATGGCCCACAACACAATTCCCTGTCCAGTGCTTTTATCTCTTTAACCTGTAAAATAGTCTTTCAAATTAGCAAAACATATGCTCAATAATTTGTAATATAATAGCACATGCTTACAACATACTACTGAACACGAAAACGCACTTAAGAAATGGACACACTTTTTGAATTCCTGTCTCAGAAATCATTTTTTAAATGTATTTTATTTTATTTTTTTTATGCTGCACGCCGCTGAAGGGACTTTATGTAGGTTCATTTTACACCTCACATTTGTTCAGCTGGACAAAACTGACTGCTCTGTTGTATTTGTTTGGGCCTCATTCTGTCTTCAGAAATGCTTTTTTTTCGTTTCATGCCAAAAAGTTATGACATGTAGTTTAATTAAAAGAAACGTTAATGGAAACAAAGTACTGTTGTACCTCGCTCTTATAAGAGCATCTGCTAAATCCTGTAAATATGAATGTAAAATGTAAACAATATGTTTATTTTGCAGCTCAAACAGGCAGAAATTAACAGCTTGTGTAGAAAGAAGGGGTTTCAGCTTTGATATGACTTCTTCCTTTTGTTTGAATTCATTTGTTTGAATTCCTTTTGTTATGATTCCAAACTATCTAAACAATTACACTTTTAATACATTTATTTTTCATTTTTGAAATGACTAGAAACAAGCCAAACTGCTTTGAAGTGCTTAAAATTTTAAATTGTAATGTCTGTTAATGTGACAAGATTTTAGTATCCATGTAATTGTGCTCCATTTCTACTGGTCCATTCATGAACTGTTCATTGAGTGTAAACCGGAGCTGAAGAAAAGGGGAACACATGGAATTTCAAAGTTTTGTTAACAGTAAAATTTGAAATGTACATTAAATCTTCATATATTTATCTTCCTCTCTTCATCTTTCTGAGACTCATTGCCACACTTTTAATGTGCTATCATCCTTATTTCACAACTACGGATGTCCTGACAGAACTGTGTTCAATACTACCAATTTGATATGGCATCTAAAAAATAAACACTTCACTGAATACAGTGTTTATTCAGGCAACTCAGGCAAAGGCACCTAAGCAACACATGCTAGCAGAAACTTGTAATAGAAGAGAGAAGTTTTCTTGAGACAGCGACATTGCCAAAAAAACTATAGAAGGTTGTTGAATTCATCGCTCTGAATGACCAGCCTTTCACCGTGGTAGGAAAACAGGTTTTCAACGTCTTTTACAGCTTTTGGAGCCATGGTATGTCCTACTGTCACGGCACTGCATTTAAGAAACAGCTCTGTCGTTTATTTTTAGTACACCATTTTTAATGCATCCCTGCATTACACAACATAATTGTGTTATTTTACGTGTTGTGACTGTGGATGTTATGTTCAAATCGACCATTTTTTTTGCACAATCTCTCTAAATCATCCAGAGTCCTGGGTCTTCCCCTATGCACTCTCCTCTTCAGCTCACCCCACAGGTTTTCTATTGGGTTGAGGTTTGGGGACTGAGATGGCCATAAGAGGAGCTTGATTTTGTGCCTTGTGAACCATTTTTGAGTAGATTTGACCACATGTTTATTGTCATTTTCTTGTTGAAAGACCCAGTGACGACCCATCTTCAGCTTTCAGGCAAAGGTCACCAGATTCTGATTCAAAATGTCCTGATATTTCTAAGAGTTCATGATCCCATGTGTCCTTACAAGGTTCCCAGGTCCTTTGGAGGAGAAACAGGCCCACAAACTCACCGATCCTCTCCATACTTAACAGTAGGCATAAAGTGTTTTTCTGCATACTCATCCTTGGTGTTACACCAGAGCCACTTAGAGTGTTTGTTGCCAAAAAGCTCTATCTTGGTGTCATCTGACCAAAGCACACAGTCCCAGTTAAAATCCCAGTACCATGGCAAACTCCACCCCTTTACACTTATGAGTATAACTCAGAAAAGGCTTTCTCTCTGCATGCCTCCCAAACAGTTTGTTGGTGGTTTGTTGGTAGATGATGGTTGTTTGGAAGGCCTCATAACCCCAATATGCTACCATTTGATTCAATTCTCTTAAAATGAGCATTGGAGAACTTTTTTACTTCTCTTACCATCCTTCTCATTGTGCGTAGTGGCAAGATACACTTGTGTCCTCTTCCAGGCTTGTTTGCCACAGTTCCAGATGTTTTGAACTTGATGATTGCTCTGACTGTAGATAAGGGCATTGGCAGGTGAGTTGCTATTTTCTTGTAGCCGTTGCCTGATTTATGAAGGTCGACACACATTTACCTTACTTGAATAGTGTCTTCTCTTTTCTTTCCCATGTTTAAAAGTAAGAGAAATAGGCCTCTGTGTGATGCCATAATTATACCCCAGGGAAACAGGAAGTGATGAATTACTAATTAAAGGTTCCTTGATCCACATTATAAACTACAGTAGACATGACATAAATGATTCAAATACATTTATTTCCAAGAAATTGTTAATGGTGCCAATAATTGTGGAACAGGTCATTTTATGGGAAATTATTTCTTAGTCAGGATTTTGTTTTTTTCACTTGAGCTAAAGGTTGCTTTTTTCTCTTTTTTTTATTTGAGATTATGCTTCTCCAAAAAAAAAAAAGTTATTTTCAGACTTTTAACACATTTTAACTAGGGGTGCTGATAATTATGAAGGGTGCTCTATCTAGTTCTTATCTAGAAAGTAGAAGTATTGGTTTGAGACTCTATATATCGGAAGACACTCAAAACTGATGACTCGGGTCAGGTCAAAAAAACTTGATTGGGACATCTCTACTCACAATTACAATTGCAGACTGTAGTTCTTCTGTGTAATGTTGCAGGGCTGAGGAGGAGTCAGGATCCACTGGTGAGTTCCAAATGAATGTCTTTATTATAGAGTACCCAGTGACGCATCTGAACATACATAAACATGAACAACATTCACTACATTAACTACAAACAACAACCTTAACTAACTACCTTTTCTAATGACTGGTAAATACTCAGAGATACAGTGGAGTTTACATAACACACATAATCACACTGGGATGAACAAATGGGGCTGAGTGATGAGACAAGACAGGTGCAGATTATAATGAGGGAATGGTGCAAGACAAGGGCAGGGATATGGAGACATAAAATGGACATCTACAGATGTACATGGTAACAGGCACGCGGTGGAAAAACACAGACATAAACAAAGGAACACATGGCAGTACAGGGCCGGCGCCACAGGCAAGGCTGAAGCGGAAGGGTATCAATCTTTTTGTGTGTGTGTGTGTGTGTGTGTGTGTGTGTACTTTATTAGCTTCATTTCACCCTGTTTTTCAATGATCAGGACACCCACAGAGCAGGTAATATTGGATGGTTGGCCATTTTCAGCTCTACAGTGTTGTGGTGGTGGTGGTGGTGTTTTAGTGTGTGTTGTGCTTGTACAAGTGGATCAAATACAGCACAGCTGCTGAAAATGCCTCTGTGTTCCTGCTAGACTAAGAATTGTCCATCGACCAAAAAATAAAGGTGTCCTTTGACCACCAATGAAAGACCAAAAGGTGACCAACATAAACTGTGCAGCAACAAATGAGCTACTGTCTCTGATGTTATCTACAAGGTGGACAAACAAGGTAGCTGTGTCTAATAGAGAGGACAGTCAACTCAGACCAGTTAACACATCAGTGTCACTGCATCGCAGTGTTACTATCATCAGTGTTAATGACTATCATGAATACAGAGTAATCTGCTGCATGATCAGTCTTCAATCATTCCTGTTACTGTGTAAAGTAGTTTGTGGCAATGATGTGTTTGGATGAACTATTTATTTAATGAAGAATGCTATTTATTGTTAAGAGCCAGATATTTATCATGTACATTACTGTGATTGGCTATTTAATTCTAAATCAAATTAAGAATGAGTTTTACCTCAGAATTTGTTATCAGTTAGGAATATATATATATATATATATATACACACATCCATCCATCCATCCATTATCCCACCCGCTTAATCCTTATCAGGGTTGCGGTTAGTCCCCTACCCCCTCACTGGGCACAGGGCAGGGCATTACACTATTCAACTAAGTCCAGGACACATACATACACACATATGGACAATTTAGAGTATCCAATTCACCTGACCTCCATGATTTTGGACTGTGGGAGGAAACTGGAGTCCCCGGAGGAAACCCACGCAGACACGGGGAGAACATGGAAACTCCACTCAGATGTGGACTTGAACCCAAGACCTCAGCATACATACACAGGACCAGAACCAACTTATCACATTACGGGACGGGACACGGGTCACTCCCCCATCCTCTGATTGGCGTTGGGACTATTCCTAATTCG
>BRDA01073754.1:0-10787 GCA_036984385.1 Crenuchus spilurus | reverse complement strand
TAATAATATAATAATAATAAATTTTAAAAACTGCAATATATGTAATACAGTCACAGTAACATATGGTTTTTCATGATTTATTGCTTTAATTAATCTCTTGAATATTAAAAAATGATTGTGAAAAGTGTGTTAGTGAGGTCAGGATGTTGGATGAATACCACCCAATCTCATCCCCAACTCCCCAAATCATCCCAAAAGTAAAAGGAGAACCATCATTCTGGAGAACACAGCCCCACAGCTCAATGCAGAGGGCTTTGTACCCCTCTAGCCCATGCATGGCATTAGGCATAGTGCCAATCAGGTCATGTTTCTCTGCTCCAGAGAGTGCTATTCTATTGGCAATACTTCTCTACAGGGGCTATACAAGCTGTATGTGAGCATTTGCAAATCTGTGTCAGTAATTGGTGGAACTGAAAGTACCTGAATGCAATCAATTGAAGGGGTGTCCACAAACATTTGAACAAACAGTGTACTTTTGGAACTTAAAAAAGTACCACTACTACATCATCAAGCGAATTTGAGGTTATGTGATATTCTCACTAATGCAGCCATGCTTAACACCAGAATATGTAAATACAGTGAGAGAAAAGATTTGGCAGTTATGCTCTTAAATGACAAACAGTGAGAGCACAGGGAAAGTTGCTGGCTCTTGCGGCAAAACGATAGGAAGGTGAAGCATGGACAGAATTCAAAGTGAAATTCAGACACTAATTGACTGCTGATCCCGTTATAGAAGATTAATCAGGCAGGGAGTGGATCAATGACTGCTGAAAATGCCAGCAAAGGCAAAGCCTGGACATCAATGTAAATGAGCCAAGAACAGCGCCCTTCTCATGAGTTCAGCAGTGCTTGCCAAAGAAGTGAATACACTCACACACATACACATACACACAGCCACACACAGGCAGAAACGCCTCAAGGGACACTTCCCACATGCCAATCCTCTTCCTCCCCAAACTAGACAAGAATGGATCCACACTGATGGAGAAACATCCTCCGGCCTGAATTAGAAATAATGACATTGTCTCCTTGTGCGCGTGGTGTCAGGCATCTGTAGCCTCCTTGTCACCTGGCATTTATTTCAAAGCAAAGCTTCTGAAAGTGCAAACTGTCTGTGCCTCGGCAGGAGCTCATTAGGGTCGTTTAGCTGTGGGTAACTGAAGGCGGGTTTATTTGCCGGGATGTGTAGTATGTAACCCAAATTCTACAGGGACGCCTGTGAGCTGGACCTTTTGGGCATAAGATCTTGGAAAACACAGTAATTCTCTCAATAAAACATGCCAACACTCCATGCAGGTGCTTTGGGCTGCATTAAAAAATTAATGGCTAAGGCTCTGCTCTGAATAAATCCTCTCTCTTGTTCCTCCTCCAATCCACAAAACAACCAAAGAGATTTTAATTATTCACCATAATCTCTGTAACTACTCACTGAGTCACCTTTCAGCAGCAAGCGTTCTAAATCTTTATTGTACCTAGAGTATAAAATAGGTAATTAAAATACAGGGAAATTTTCTTGTTTCAATTAATATTTCATAAGAATGGATATGAATATTCCCACCAGGGCATCACAGACTGGCTTCAATTTAAAAAGCATTTAGACTCTAAATGAAAAAAATCACTCCCACATTTTGGACTGGCATGTCTTTGGGCACTCCTGAGACAGATAGATGAGAAATTGCATGTGATTGATGGGTATGGCTAAGGGGCACGTGTAATAACTTAGCAGTGAAACTGCTGACTGAATAGTCCCATATGCTGGGTTCACAGAAAAAGAGAAATATGTTATAATAGCATTAGATCCAGTGGGGGTAAACGTGTGATGTGTGCTTCTTCCATCTCCCTTCGTGCCCGCCATACATCGGTTTCGGTTGAGCCTGTCTTCACACAGTGTGTCCCCAAAGCAATTTCTCCAGCTATAATGAATGTCCACTGCCAACAGAGAACACAATAGCAGACACTAGTCCTTCAGCCCAGATGAGCCTCAGCACCAGATTACACCGCTTTGCCATGCACGACAGCCCACTTTGTCTGCAGGCATAACACAGAGGGATGACCTTGTTCCACATGCTACAAACTGTTATTAGACAGCGTGATCGCTGTAGAGAGCTTGGGTTTTAGCCATGTGTGTACAGCATAGCAAGTGTGCGCTGAGTGAGTTTTACGGCCTTCAGCTGTGCTCTGCACAGCCCCAGTCATCAGCTAGACGTAAAAAGTTAACTTTAAGACTTGCCTGGTTATCTGTTAATTAAGTGCGTTTTGATTTGTGGCAGCAGACGATGCAGCCAGAGGGTTAAGGAAAAAACACTCCTGTGAGAAGGTAGGAATGAATAATTGCTTTAAAGGCTGAACTTCCCTCCTATTAAGCGCAACTGCTCGACTTTCTAACAACATGAGAAATTCTGAATGATGAAGATCTTAATTTTGTTACATATAAAAATATGATGAACAGTTCTTGATTCATAGGGACATCTCAAAGTGAAGTCAGAAGTTCTTTTTCACTTTTTCAGTCAGATTCCACGGCATTATTATCAGTTCTGTAGACATGAAGGTCCTGCCATTTTGAGCAGCAGGCTAATTGTCATTCTGTTCACATTAGTTATGAATGCACTTTTCAGAAAGTTAATTCCATTAGGAAAAAACAGGCGTTGGAGAAAAGTGATTTACACTGCTCATAAATAATTGGAAAATTATGTACCTGAATTTATCTTCAGCAGTGTTGGAAATGAGCTCTCTAATTTCCCAGGCTAATATCTCTGTGTCATTGTTTCACTTGCTCTTTGTATGAAGTCATATGATTTGACGTTTAGAGAATATCCAGGGGTGGGTCAGATAACATCTGGTTCTGGCTCTCTGTTAAGTATTATTAACACTTCATGTGGAGCCTGCTGAAAGTAATTTATCAGCCATGCTAAACTGATTCTGAATGCATGTATATGAGGTGGCAATATTGTTTAGACAGTTAATAACCAAAAACGCTCAACAAAAATGAATAAAAATCTGTTAAACTGCCTGGGGGATACAAGGGACAGACCTCTGCAGTAGTACTTTTATTGGTTTCAAATTTCACAATCATGAAATATTTGAACTGCTATGTATGAAAAAGGGCATTCTGAATTTGAATGGGGTAATAAATTGCCATACACTGTTCATTTTTCTTCCTCCCAGTCGAGTCAGTCAGTCCCCAGTGTATTCGGTCCCCAGTTGGCTGACAGTTCCACCAATCTGCACACATTTACTCCATAGTATGTGAAGGCTGCCGTCATATCTGTTCCCAAACTACTGGACCCACACAGCATGGTTCTGCTGAGCGCTTCAGCAGTGCACGACTCTGCCAGGTGACCATACAGGTGTCTGACTGACTGGTTTGGCTAGAAACAGTGACTGTGCTCCCAGAATGTGGCATATCTCCATGCACAATGTGTGGCTACAGAACTGTTTGCTACTACAAAGCTTTGAAGTAATCAATACACTGGAATTCAAAGTTGGCATTTGATGATGGTAATACACAAACCTGCTTGAAATTGACTTGAAAATGCTACATTTGTCTTAATTTGTGGAAATGACAGAAAAATATTCATTTTGCAAAAACACTTAACTGGAAAGGGTTTTGACTATATTTTGGAGAACCAGCTGAGAAAAGCCGTGAAAGTAAATAATTTATTACAAGAAACACAAATGTGTATTTATTCAAGCATTTCTAAGATGTGTGCGTGGCTGCAGCAGAGGTGTGCTCTTCATTTCATTGGAGAGTTACTGGGCAATTGTAGGCTTGGTTTCATATAGCTATGAGCTGGGTGAAAAAGAAAAGGAAAAAAAAACAGGCCCTGCTGCAAAAATAACTGAAATCAAATCATGTTGTTGCCTCGTATTCCCCAGCAGGCTTCTCCCGTAGCCAAGAGGGCACAGCAGTCTGAGGATAACAATCTGCTGGGCTGGAAGAGGAGAGGACATCTCGAGCCAACAAACATGGCCTCCTCCTGTCACCCTGACAGCCAACAGAGCCCATCCGTGTGGAGGGCAGGGCACACTCGTCAACACGCTCCCTGAGGGCTGTCAATCAACTCGACTCAACAACTTCCTCCACCTCCTCTGCGTCTTCACTCCGAGTTGGGGGGTCAGAAGCACACCCGAGGAGGGAGAAATGAGGAAGTGATTGAGGAGGAGAGAGCATGCCCAAAGCCATGCAGCTGTGTCCTGTCTGACTCAATCGTACACAGCTATTGTCTCCCAAAGAACTACAAGTCGCCTCCAAGCCAGCCAAAGCCACACAATCAGAGACTGTAGTAATCAGTCCACTCCATTAAAGGAATGGACTGAGCCACAGGGAAGGCTCAGATCTTTCATACGCAAATATCTGGCAAGTCTGATCTGTACAGATGTGGTCAGAAAGGGGATGGGAAGATGCCAGACTGAAGGTATTGCTTTAAAGCCCTTGTTTTCTTTCCAATTTACTGCCTCTCCCTAGTTCCCCGCACAGTCCAAATTGCCCACCTCCATCAATGACGCCGTTCTGCCATGAAAACAAAGCTTTTAACTTTCCAGGGAGACAGATGGGATCCGCAGTGTCTTTGAGACCCTCTTCTACAGCTCTTTGACCCTCGGTAATTTGCACTGACGTCACAGAAAGGGAATAAGGAGTGAGAGGTTGAGGACAGGGAGCATAACAGCCTGATGAACATTGTGAGTGAAGACCGTTTTCCTTTTCTTGCTTATTACCAAGCAATTTATGGAGAAGAAATAATGAATGAATGAATGATTGTTACACTTATATAGCACCTTTCTCAAACCCAAGGACGCTTTACAATCAACACACTCCATTTACACACACCCAATCACACACACCAGTGAGAAGCGGCAGCCAATCGTGCACAGCGTACTCTCAACCGGAAGCGACCGTCCACCTGGAGGACTGCATCGAGCACTAGGGGGATCACCCAGGACAGAGTGCCAACCATATCACACATACATACATACATACATTCATACACACCAGGGTAATTTTTTAGAGTAGCCAATTCACCTGATCTCCATGTTTTTTGGACTGTGGGAGGAAACCGGAGACCCCGGAGGAAACCCACGCGGACACGGGGAGAACATGGAAACTCCGCTCAGATGCGGACTCGAACCCAAGACCTCAGCGCTGAGAGGCGAACGTGCTAACCACTAAGCTACCGTACCGCCTAAATAAGATAAGACCTGTCTAAGTTCTCCATTCCCTTGTTTAACTCTCTCCAACAAATCACACATTGGGCATTCTTCAGTTCAACTGCTATTTGTCAAATCAACAAATCTGTTTTTCAAATAAACCTGTTTACTTAAAACTAAAGCTGTTTAGGTCAAATATTTTTGTCATGTTAACCATAAGCAGAGTAGGAATGACCAAAAGTCCATAAAAGACATTTGAGTTAACTTCCCTCTTAGGGTGCCATCTGTGTCACAGGTTGCTTGTCCCCCTGATTCTTACTTTGCTTCAAAGGGTTACAGTGTTAAGCTGTTGGGATAATGGGACCATGCTGTTTAAATAGGTGGGAAGAAGAAGCTTGAAGCCATCTCAACCACCTGTGAGGAAGAGCTCCTCTTAACGCTCCAAATGAATGTCCATTTAATCCCATTATTACAGTAAACTCCTTAACAAGCAGCATAAACCGCTCAAAGGATATGTTCTCTTAAAAGCCTGGTCAACAGCATGCAATTGGTCAGTGAAGTGTTAATCAGGGGAAACCAGCCTATGCTCAATGTGGCACAGTGACCTGACTAATGAATTGTAACCAAGTGACTGCAGCATGCCAACATCCATTTGGGATGTGTTGTCTCGGCTGTGAACACAGGTGATCAATTGGGGCAGGTGGCCAGAAGAAGAGAGTTACGGGAGACAGTAAGTGAGAGATAGTGTGATAGTCGTTTTTTTTATATTCACAAAAAAAATATAAAGAAATTATTGTACACAATAACTATAGTTGGGGTTCAGAATTTTCCCTTTGATACAGTGGAAAAACTGTTGATAGACAGTATGAATATTGATTTTAAGACTTTTTCACCCTGAAGAATATCCCTGAAAAGAGCAGGTCACACTGAGACCTCAGGCTCTAAGACAGCCAAGCTAATTAAAACCATTTGAAAATCATTCCATTCACCTTTCATTCATTCAACAACAGGCAATACAAGGCATAAAAAGGTGTGCACATTCCAAATGCTCTCCAACTCGTGATAAATTCAGCATTCTTGCACCTATTGTCTTCCATTTTGAGAGGACCGAAATTGTCCAAACACACAATGCTGCCCGGACAGCGTACAGACACTTCAAAGGGCTAGGCTTTCATAGGCCGCTGAGCCATTTCACACCTAATCAACTCAGGCTCTTAATCCAGAGCAGGCTCCTGTAGATAGCATACTTTGAAGTGAAGCAGGCCACTGACATGAGAACTTGAAACCGAGGATGAGGAATTCCATCTCACAGAGACTCACACAAGCTTATTTCCCTTCACCTTATGGAACATGTTTATCTGGCCTACACAATGGCGCCAAGCCCTATGTGAAAAAAAAAGCTTGTGCATTATACTCTGCCCAATCGCCTCTCTGCCAGCCCATTATAGCAAAAGTATAGAGAGAAAAAACTCCAAACACTGAACAGTTATTACTACTATTATGAATCAGAGTTAATCTAACATCCATTACCCTGCATGGTTTCTAATTCACAATGACATTTTGTGAGCTTTCCACACATACAGATTCCAAGAAGTACATGGCAAACACATGACTCAAGGGTTAATAGGCCCTCAGCATAATTTTGTAAATACTCATTAATCATGTAATATGCAGGGTGTGCAATTAAATTGGAGCAGGGAAAGTGCCCAGTCAAAATCATTGGGACCATCTGCAGCCCATCAGCAATTTAACACCCACTAATGCGCTTCAAATTGAATTGTGGCACTGGACATTCGCAGTTCCTCCACCAGCAAATCAATAAAAGCCAGTTGCGCTATCGAGGATTATACAGATAGCATCTGGGGCGAACGACTTTGCAGATACCAGCTGTGTCTCCCCGCCACTTTTTTTCACAGGACACTTAACACTCTGCAGCTACATTCGTCAAATAAATGGGCAAGGTGGGCACTCTGAAGATAAACTGTGTAAAGGCAGCCATAATTATAGCAGCTGGACTCTGACATTCTCAAGCATGGTTTCACAAGGCATATGATGACTCTTCTTACTGTCCTTACTAGTACATATCTGTAGACTAGGTCATGTAGTTGGGTTACTTTGTCTTTAAGGCACAGTGAAAGGTTCTAGCTTACACAGCTCTACCCTTAAGTCTCAAGGTTAACACAAGCTTGCCCCTGTTCTATGAGTACATTAATCATTAGGGCTATATAAAGAGAGCTGTTTTGCTCTTGAATGTATTTAGGGCATTGAATCACGATATGATTTTCATAGGAGTGAGTCAGTAAGACAAATACAGCCCTTAAGCCATATGAGTTTATGTGAGTTCTTGTTCTATAATTAATTAGTTAAGGCTGATGGCTACACATAGTAAAGGCCTGTCTTTGAGCAATTGTAGACTTTTATGTGCTTTTTTCATAGTTAAAAACCACTTCTAATTATTTAATTCACCAAAACCTTTAATGTAGTCAAATATGGTACAAAACAAGGCATAAAAAATGTGCACATGCCAAGCCTTTACAGTTCTCATTGTCTTCCAAATGCCATCCAACTTACAAAAAATCAGGCTTACTTCTCTGTACTCAAACAGTTGTGCCTAAAAGTCTAGGATACTGCTCCATCAAATTATAATTTCCCTATAATTAAAACTGTATAGTTTAGGATATAAAATACAATATATTTATTCCATAACAAGCATTTAACAACATTTTTCTATTTAGTGTGTGTTAGCTGCTTACTAATAAAGTAGGTTATAGTATACAGTATATCTTCAAATACAACTTGCAAAGAGAACTGCACAACAAAATAATAATCATTGTTATGACGGACTAATCATCACGTGAAAAGATTTGTCAGCAGGCTGCCTACATGCATATATTTAGATGTCAGAGACATGAAGCGCATCTCATTGTCGTGTTGAATTCTCATGTCATTTCATGTCAGATGCACTTGCCAACATGGAAACTCACTTCATATTAACATCTGTTTATGACTACATGTACACGTGAGTGCAACAAATGACCATGTTTTCAAGCACAAGAGGTGGAAAAACCTCCTCAAAAAAGCGGAGCTGGAAGATATGAACGTAATGTCTCTGAAATGGAGTCAGGAGCCGTCTACTCCTCTGTACATTGTTATTGTCCCTCCTCTTGGATTTATGCAAATAGCTCAATCCTTAATGTCTTGTGGGATTAATGACGCTGTAAAAAGGTGACGGCAGGAAACTGGAGCCAGTGATAGATAATGGAGTTGGACAGCAATAATGTCCTCAAGGCCTGCCGTTTTATTGAGTAGATGAAAGAGCAGAGCATGCTCGTCTTTGGGAAACAAAGCTTGCTGCGATATATACGCACACGTTATTCACAAACAATATAAAAGCACAAACTCCCATGGAGAAATGTTGAGAGTTTGAAAAGAAAGCCAGGGAGCTTTCAAACTCAAGGGCACTTTGAGAGTCTGCTTACCATTTCTAGTCCAGAAACACTACACAAAGTGCATGCAATCGTACTTTTGGCCAAGCATTTGTACGATTCGCTTTACAGAAGAGCTAAATATTTCAGTAGAGGCACTTTCTCTTCAGTTGGTGCTGCCATCTGACATAAATAAAGTATTCATTTTACTCTCTTCCTTTTACCAAATAAAAATGATAATAATAATAATAAAAATTTGATTTACGAGTGGAATATGTTCAGGTTGCACATGCAGTTGCCAAAGCAACAGTGCAGCTTGAACTATATAGATGAATGCCATTCTTTTTTCTCTCGTCACTGAAGCCAGCAGTACGGTTATACCCTGTCTGTAATTGTGGAAAATCATTACTTTCTGCAGGATCAATGGCAAGGCTGCCTTCTTAAGTATGCAGAGTTCAGTCATTTTAAACCAACCTTAAGCTATGGGCTCGCTGTGCTGGCTCTTAGAATATAAATAGAGCAACTCCAAGAATCGTTAGAGCTTCAGACCTTTAGTGGTCATGTAAAATTCAAACCGTCAAGATGGAAAAAGAAAAGGAAAGAAAGATATGCCATGACTTCTCCCCACTTTGGTATTAATGTTACTTTTATCTCTCATCACCTTTTAAGCTCCACCATCAAAAATGGATTCCTTTTTTTCACCCAGCTGCTGAGTTGCGTCACAAAGTTTTGAGTGCAGAAAAATACAGCAATTACTGAAGGGCCAGGACAAAACCAGGAAAAGCAGGAGAATGAACAAGGCCCAGAGACAGCCTTTAATGGAAGCAGGAAATGTAAAAAAAAAAAAAAAAAAAAAAAAAAATACAGGTTCAAACTAAATTGAAACTCGATTGATATATTTCATTCCCCTACTATGTCTTTCTTTTTTCCAGGTAAGACACTAGCACTGCAGCAATTTCCACTCCGATGCTTTGATTGCAGCCTGTGTCAGGCTATCTTTCAGAGAGACTCTTGTAGCTGGGCCAGCTCAGCTGACTGCCCTTCAGATGAAGCCTAATTTATGTGAACACAAATCTTGTGCTGCTCTGCTACTGGTGCTACTAACATTATAATTACATCTTCAACATGACAAGAACTGTAAACCTTTGAACTAGGGCTGCCATGATTAGTCGACTAGTCACGATTATGTTGACTATTAAAATAGTCAATGACTAATTTAATAGTCGATGCGTGTTTTTTTTTTTGTTTTTTTTTTTACTTTGTTTTTCTCTCCAAACTGCTGCGTTTTTCTCACCTTCCACTGCTGCGTCTGCCTTTCTGTCCTTGACGCACATGCGCAGTAGTGGTAACTGGGGTAGGCCGTGGATGACGTCACAGGACGTTATACAGACAGGCTCTGCTATAATGGCTACCCGGCAACGGAGCTCAAAAGTGTGGGATCATTTTAAGAAAATTAAAAAGAAACGTGTGCAATGCAATATCTGCAAGGCAGAACTTTCCTTCCACGGCAGCACAACTGCGATGCACAAGCACCTGAAAAGGAAGCCTGATGTGGCTGATTGTGACAATGATGAAGAGGGACCATTATCTCGGTAAGCTAAATTACTAGTTAGCTGCTAAAATCAGCGTAAACAGAGAGTTAACTTGCTGCTTACTCATATTTATAGCTGTAAAAGTTAATATTAGCGATGACGATTTGATTCATTAGCCTTAGCACACATTCATGTGTTTTCTGTAACGTTCATTAATAATTTACACATATACAGTACACTGATCATCCATAAAATTAAAACCAATTTGTTAATATAGCTACAGTATTAATTTGGCAGTCCCCCCATTCGACCAAACATTTCTGACCCACCAAAGTCTGAACTCTAAAAGGTATCCTTCGGTATGTGACACCAAAAGCAGATCCTTTAAGTCCTGTAAGTTGTGGAGCCAACTGATCGGATATGATCGAACCTTCTCACAATATTTGCTGCTTCGGAGATACTCCAAGTCAGACACTCCATGCCTTCACATAGTTAAGTTTCAACAGGTACCATCAGTGAATGCTGAATAATCTCTTTATTAAAACCTTTTTTCCTACCTATGACCAACACAGACTGGCTATTTTAGGCACTTTGCTTCACTTAGTATTTGTTTACTATGGCATTTTCCTTTTTTGAGGAGCTAGGGGGTGAAGAGGGTGTTTGCCTTGTACAACAGTTGAAGTTT
>BRDA01073748.1:0-11484 GCA_036984385.1 Crenuchus spilurus | reverse complement strand
GGCTACTCTAAAAAATGACCCTGGTGTGTGTACAGTATGTCTGTGTATGTGTGCAGATATGGTTGGCACTCTGTCCTGGGTGATCCCCTAGTGCTTGATGCAGTCCTCCGGGTGGACGGTTGCTTACTGTTGAGGGTACACTGTACGTAACTGGCCAGTGTGTATAAATGGAGTGTGTTGATTGTAAAGCGCCCTTGGGTATCAAGAATGGCGCTATATACTGTAAATACAACAATAATAATACAAATCTGTAGTTGAAGCAGTGCTCAATTAAAATGGTTTAGACCAAAAAAACTAGCCTGTAGAAATAACTAAAATAGCTGGAATACTGCTGAAATTCTGTATTTCAGGATTTCAGGTTTGATGCTAATATAATGTAGTATTCTGTGTTTTCTGAGTTAACAGTTTCTGTGTTTGAGCTGTGCTACTCATATTCACAACTCAGATCACACAGTGGATTGGCGCACTGTCCTGGGTTGGGCTAAGATGGTGGAAGACCCTGCCCTGCGCCCGGTGAAGGGGTATGGGACTCGCAGCGACACTGACCAGGATTAAGCATTTAAGACCTCACAGTTGATTTACTGACATTAAATAACCCCTGAACAATATGTATAGATTAATAGTAAAGAGTTCTTGTGGGCATGTGAATATGTAGTGTTTATGTAGGGTTTGTATGCCAGTTTGTCATGCTGGCATATTATTTGAAACAGCTTAACCCAGAAGACTCACTGTTGCATTTTTGCATGTCTACATGACAAATCAAGTAGTGACAAAAAAGCCTAAACATTATTATTACATGCCTACAATGCTTTTGTCCTCTGTGCACCACCAAACCACCTCCGACCTGTACATCACATAAATTCTTGATCAGACTGAGATCTGGGATTTGGAGATCAGAGCATGACTTTTTGTCATGTTCCTCAAACCATCTGACATGTGGCTGACATGGAACACCAAACAACATTTACTTTTTCAGAGATGCTCTATATCCCAGACCGTAACATGTGCCATTGTTATGAAATATTCTGCATTATTCACTTCATCTGTGTGGTGAATCATCATAATAATATCACTAAATCATAACGATTTGCCTCACTGGTGTGTGTAACACAGTAACTGTCTGCCTTGGCCACGTAAAGAGTGTTTGATCCAACAGGATCAATTAGTGGCTATGCTTTGTTTCTTTGAGTTGTGCTTTTATTCATTTATCTATCTATCTCTCTATCTTGAGCACAGTAGAGTTCATTGGTAATTGCAGGCTTTGGAGCTCATCAAAACTGCAGTTTGAAGTGTTAAACTGAGGAGTAGGACCAGGAACGGTGCAGGTGCGCTAAAAACGAACATTATTCTCTTTCATCTTGGTATCTCATCTTATATTACTCCACTTTCTAGAGACAATCATTTTACTGATGGGAGTGCATAGGAAAATAAATCAAAAACACATAGCATTGGCCCTGGAGACTGGTTCACTTCCATCAAATTAAAAGATGCTGTCTGAGGTTTGCCTTCAAAGGAGTGACCTACGAATTCTTCATGGTCCTGTACCTGTCTAACTCGGGATTCTGTAGAAATGATAACAAGAGCCGTTTAATCTCTAGTCAGGAGATACTTGGGGCTGAAACTGAGCTCATTCAATGTCTCATTGGGTTTGGTAGCATCCACGCTGTCAGTGGTTTCTCTCAGCCAGAGATTTACAGCGTTGCAATTATGTCCACGTCGTCACCCTCACTGGGTATCAGCAGAGTGACCCTGAGATGCCAGAAGAACCCATTAGTTCTTGGCTTTGACATCCCGCTGGGAGAACAACACTTGAGAATAGTGGTTACGACAGATGCATCACAATGTTTGAGGGGGCAGATAGATGGGGCAAGATTTTTGAGGGCATCACGTTGAAAAGCATCTAGCCACCACACCTATGATCCAAACACATAAACCTTCTCAAGCTACTGGCAGTCGTTCCAGCTCTGAGACACTTCGCCCACCTTCTCTGGGACTGTCATGTCCTCACTGGATCAGACAGTACCACAGTGGTGGCATTTATAAATTGGCAGGAAGATGCACACTCCCTCTGACTTAACAGACTGGCACACAAACTACTCTTTGGAGCAGCGCATGCTTAAGCTCACTGCACGTGACTCACGTTCCCGGCCACATGAATGTTGGGGCAGATCTCTACAGGGGAACCCCCTGTATAGAGACTGGAGGTTACACCCTCAGGTAGTAAAGCGGATTGGGAAACAATATGCCCAGAGTATGAAGAAGGTCTGTCTCTGCTCTAGGTTGCCCCATGCTCGATGGGTAAACCCTGGCTAATGGATATTATTCAGTTCCTATTACAGGAGTCTTGACCTTACTGTTTTATGCAGATATTTGTTACGTCAAACCCAAGGATCCTTTTGTGGGCCCTATTGTATGTTATAGACATGCTTTTCCAGCCACCTTTGAGCTGCTGTCAAAGTCACATTGCACCCTAACCCATTTTTTTTTTAACTCATTCTATCAATTTTTCTTATTCTACAATGAACCTTAATTCTACAAGAGGAATGGTAACTTCTTTGGCTCGTTGGCCACATCTTCCCATAGTGGGTAACCAACATTAGGTTACTTCCATAACTCTGGTTCATCAGCAGTGAGATATCTCACCACCTGTCCTTTTTTGAACTTCCCTGGTGCTCTAAGAATGGAAAATTTGGGAACTGCACCTGTTTATATAGAGGGTAGGTGCTCCCATGTCATTGCTGTGATTGGTCTGTCAGCCATCCATCAGACATGATGTCATAGGTCTCGTAGTGAAATATCTCACTCCTGATTCAGAAAATCTCTTATTTTGCAGTGTATAATTATCACCACCCTGTCCTGGGCTTAGTTGAATAGTGTAATGCCCTGCCCTGTGCCCAGTGAGGGGGTAGAGGACTAACCGCAACCCTGATAAGGATTAAACAGGTGAGATAATGGATGGATGGATAATTATCACCACCATTGTAAAGAAATCAGAGTCTGTAAATTTCTATACAATGCATCACATTAAATCAAACCACCGAACAAATTTGTTTATATCACAATGACGCATGAAACAGTTCTTTGTTCTCCATTCAGTAATGTCATGTTTCCATTAACTCTTCTCAACAGTGCTAAGTGATTCATATCTACAAACCGATGACACAAGAAAAGAAGTTTCAATCAGTTGACAAATCTATAACGGACATTGGACCATGCCACAACTTTCCCTGAACATTCACCTCTTTCAACTGGGAGCATAAACACACAGACAGTTGAACAAACTGATCCTTAGTTCACAAAAACAGACCAATCATATATCACAGGATTGCTCAGTATGGTATTAATATGTGGCTCTAATATGTAAATGTAGTTTGAAATGTTTGATAATATAATATATATCCTGTACTGTATATATAGCTGAAGAAAGGTTCAAAAAGCCATGCTTCTTTGTGAAGCAGAGACAGCAAAAGGCCACAGGACAACAGATGGCAATGCCAGGAGAACAGCAAGGTGCCAAGAGGTTACGCAATGGAATGATTGTCATATTATAACTGCTGTCCAGCAACTCTACACTACGTACATGTAACTCCACACAGCCTCCACTATGACGTCACAACAACACATAAATTAAATAATATTTATCAACAGATAAGTTTATTACATGCATGCTGTTAATTTACTCGCAGTATTTGAAAACCATGTAACCCTGAGCACTGAACCTGGACAGGATCTAGGATTTGTTGAAGAGAGGAGTGGGAGTAAAAGAGGTGGGAGTGGCACTCTGACACAGGCTCGGCTGGGGAAACAGATGGACCTAGCCATGCCCTGTGGCATGTCTCCATTTCCGGCTGCTTTTGGGAACATGGTGCTGCCAGTGGGATGTGTGATGTGGGTCAGATGACCACCTATCTTTATCCAGTCTCCACCCACCCTCTCTAAGAATTCCTAATCACTCCTGCAGAAAAAGGCATAACAAAAATAACTAGAATAGGTTTGTGAGTCTATAGTAAGTTTAAAAAATTTTTTTCTATTTTGCAGCGTTTTAATTTGAAAAGTTATTTGCAACCAAACAGCCAAAAAAAAACTTTGTAAACCATTTTTGACAAATATATAGCTTTAATTAGACTCTTTTTCTTATGCAGTTGTTGTTGTAGTGTTATTATTATTGTCTGAAATACAGTATTTAGCATAAGCACTGTATTTTGATACTAATAGGCTCTTTTCACAAAAGTTCTGGTACCCCTGGAAGACCGGCATTTTTGTAATTTCACCATGGAACAGGTTTTCACTGCATCCCTGTTGTCATATATTTTAAGCAGCATTTGTTTTCAGCCATGCTAAACAACCAGCTTCCCACCAAACACAGGACATCATATGGATATGGTTTTTTGGGCTAAATCTGATTGGCCCATCATGGCCTTTATTTAACCCAAAAATAGACAATGAAAATCGGGCTGTTTTCAGTCCGTCGGATTTGAACCAAATTTAGCCCAAAAATTGACGATTAAAATTTTGTTGTGTTCAGTCCATTGGATTTGGTCCAAATTTAGCCCAATACAGGCACTTTCTGATCACATTTAGCCCAAATACAGACATGAAAATAATATGATTGATGTAATAAGATTAATGCAAAAGTTGTGGACAGTCCCAAATGAGCCTTTCTGAACATAATCACAGCTGTTCAAAACCTTACATACTTGTATATATAAAAACTGTGATGTCTTTGAGAAGGAGAAGCCATTGGCTTAGACAATACTGAATATTGAAAGACCAACACCAGCGCCAATAGCAGCAACCCAGGCCGGTGAGGGATGACATACTGCAAGCGTGGACTCACATACACAGCCGCTCCACGAACACAACGCAGCCGCCTGTGTCTACCAGTGTTGCCAGATCTCGCAATAGAAACAAGCAACCAGCTCTATGAAAACAAGTCCAAAATAAGCCCAACTGGCAACCCACCACATTCTGTAAAACAGAGGCCACTTTTAAACAGTATAACGGTAAACATATATGACATTATACATAAGCAACACCAAAATTATGCTAAACATTTTAATATAAAAATTTTGAATAACTTAATTTATTTAATACATTTTTTGAAAAACTTAAATTCTTTGAATAACTTAAAATCTTTTAAGCTCTGATCAAAAGAAAAGTTCATTTTGCATCTTCCATCTGAGGTCGGAGCCATTCTTTCAATGTTCTCTCTTTTCCCCACTCTTTATTATATTTTTTCCATATTTTCCCCACTTATTCGAGCTCATTCTTATGCTGCCCCTCGTCACTCTGAGCTCTGCCTGGCTGCTGTGTGAGTGATCAACTTAACAGGAAATAAACAGGAAATAAACAGGAAACGGTGGCTTGGAAGGGACAAACTACCTACCACTCGTCTTTTGCTTTATTATATGGAGCTGGGAGATAATCAAAGAGTTTCACTCGGAAAGAAAGTCAAGCCCAAATAAGCAACTTCACGTTCAAAAACAAGCCCAAAAAACTGCAAACCACAACTCACGAGATTTGCAAGCGACTTTAGAAAAAAACAAGCCCAAAATCACTTATAATAACACTGGTAATATACTGTTATAATAACACATTGGCAACACTGGTGTCTACACAGTATTTACAGTGAAGGTCTCTGGCTTACAGAGAGTGGGGCCTGCATGGCCACGCCTCCCGCACGTCAATGGCCCAACGAGTCAGTAGTGCTGCAGTATGTTTAAATACTATACAGATAACTTGTGATATCACTGCTCTTTCACATTTATCTGATGTTTTTTCCTCCTGTTTTATCACACATACACATACACACACACAACCAAAATACGAATTTGGGGTGATAGCAGTATAGACCTGCCACAGTGACTTGTGACTGAAGGGTCACTAAAAATTCAGAAGACAAAGCTTGCAGGTGATTCGGCGAGGAGGAGGAAGGCGGGGCAAGGAGCAGGAGGGCGGGCACTTGTTTTGAAAAACAGCTGACAAGACTAACGGACACTAACAGACAACACTTAAATACATTAGATAGAAACAACAGACACACTTGAACTGGTAAGTGAAGTAATAATAATTTATTTAGGGAAAAAGAAATGTGTGTTTGACTGAAGTTTAGTCAAGCTAATAATTTACAAGGTTAAGTTTCCAGCAGCTAATGCTCTGACCAAATTAGCTTGTCAGTGTTAGCCTAGCTAGCATGTTGTAGTGGAGCAGCTGAGTTTAACAGGATTTCTGAGGCTCAAGCTGGGTTTGTAATGTGAATTGGTCTGTTAGCTGGGTTTGTAATGTGAATTGGTCCATTTGAATGGGACAGACAGGCGGTGTGTGTTGTTTTTTGTACTGTACAGTGCTAAACTTTCAGTTGTGCCTATTGGTCTCATTCCACATCTGTTGCATTCAGTGTAATTGTTGTATGTCAAACTGTATTGTATTGTTTGCAAGAGTGTTGTGTTGCACCATCCTGAAAAGAAGCAAGTTTATCTAGTCATACTCTAGTGGGTAATTTGGTGGGTTGATACCTTGGGTCACTATAAGCTAACATCTCTACATTTATGGAAAAAAATGTGCTGTGGCTCACTTTAATTTTTAAATGTTTGAATTTAAGGGGATTTTTTGTGCAAGGGCTTTATTGTTCTAGAGCTATACTTCCAGCAAGCAACAGGGTAAAATACAGTAGCTTGATGGAAAATGTAGAAGCACACAGAAGTCGCGTTTCCATTGACCATGAAATATCGCAAATTAGAATTGCGACTAAAAATTTGCTTAATGGAAACACGACAATTTTGAAAAAACTTCGATAAAAGTCTTTTGCGCTAAGATGAGGTGGTTTTTCAGTCGTATCGTAATTGGTTTATATTGCAAAAGTGTAATGGAAACACTCAAACAGACTTTTTCGCATTAAGGTAGTCACGTGATCAACAACCGGACGTTTCTATTGGCGAAAAAGACGACGACGAAGAAGACAACAACAGAAAGTAAGAGGATGAAGATGACGTGGCATATTTGGAATAACGAGGAGAATCCTTGGACAATGTGCAGCTGCTCCACTAGAGATCTCACAGCATCACAAAGTTCATTAAAAGTTGAGTGTGTCATTCTAAAATGTTGAATCCACAGCTCTTCTGTAAAATCATCGACTACAGTTTCCCAAAAAACGCCGCATACGTAGCCGCTCCCAAGTATAAGAGGCTTGTCACTCCAAAGTCTCGATAAGTCGCCGTCTCCTCTGATGGCTGATGATGAGCACTAGTGCCGTGGTAGCAGTATGTATAAAGCTGAAGTACGTGTTTACATCCACTGCCGCCATGTTTGTAATGACTTATCACGAGAACAAACATATTCACACGTGATTTTATAAAAGTATTTCACATTTAATGGAAACACCACAATTGCGAAACTTGTTTTGTCAAATTGTTTTTTCGACAAAACAGAATATTGATAAAAGTTTTGCGCAAAACTGCAATGGAAACGTGACTAGAGACACATATCGGGGAATTTAGATCACATGTAAATCAATTTCAAGCAAAATGCAGATTCTGTAAACCATGTAAACATGAACTAAATCAGAGAAATCCTCTAGCTACTAGCATTATGCTAATGCAAGCGCTAACATTACAGATATTGTTGGGATGGATACAGGACATATATCTGTAAGTTTTGTAACAGAGAGCAAACATAGGTCTTCTTTGTGCATTCAGAAGGCTTTATCATCACATGTATATTATTTTTACTCCTATTTAGAACTGCAGATACAAAACAAAGTCGTGTGAGTGTTTACAATGATGAAAGCAGAGAAAATACATGTACAGATTAAAGTGGGCTGGGCAATGTCAGGGTCTAAAAGTCTGTACCACACCAGTCCTGCAGGTGGTCATGCTTGTGTACATTCTGAAATCTTAACTCCATTTTATTTGCTTATTTGGTGAGGTTTCCGGTCACCACTGAGAGTCACACCTTCTCAAATTAACAAAAACAAACTAATACAATATCCAAATTCATTACCACCTTCTATTCATTAAACAGTCTTCTTTATTATCAATTATTCTATTTTTTAGGGTTTTTTTGCATGTTTTCTTGGTGCCACTTTTTGTCTCATGGAAAGAACACCTTCCTCACACATCTACCCACATGCACACACAAACACACACACACACACACACAAAACCTATCCAGGGAATCTAGGTAGGCCCCAGGTTTATCAATAGTTGAGTAGGAGTGTGCCAATGTGTGTTGGTAATGAGGCATACTACATTGGAGCATCAATATTACATGGTGGAATAGGGCCATAGGAGTAGAGCTCAAGAGTGAAGAAAATAGGGGAGGATGGGGAAGTGAAAAGCCTGGACATTGTTTAACAATTATCAAATTTATTTCTATAGAGTTTATAGCATTAAGCCTCACTATACAGAACAAGACCAGGTCTTTAGACATTAACAGAGGTCTGGACAAGATTGGAAATTGGAATGGAAACAGGAACTGGAAAAAAAATTGGAAAACGGCAGACACCATGTTGTTCATGTTAATTGCCAAGCCACGTTCAACCCTAAGGTAAGAGAGAATTAGAAAAAAAGAAAGAGTAGAAAGGCATTTTCACATAAAAGGAATTAAAGGACAATTCAAACGAAATGACAAAACCTTTTTTGCAACCTTTGCTCTCAGTAACCGTTTACCATATCCTCATAACTGCCATTGTGTCTCCATGGCTCTTTCCCCTCAATCCTTTGATTTCATATCCTTCTGGCTCTGTCCTCTGTGTGCTAAAGAATATTCACCACTGAGTGTGTGTTGTGTGTGCATGAGTGTGGAGGAGAATTATAAGAGCAGTCTTCAAAGCCGTGGTACTGCTGAGCTCTAAGCATGTGTGTAGCCTTTCGCAACAATCTTGTTCCTTATCTTCTCTTTATGCAGAAATAAGTCTGAATTATTTACGTCTTGTATTTTCATTGATTACCTTTCCCTTAGTAGACCTCTCCACCAGATCCCATCAGCAACCCTTTGCCCCTTGCCTTTCTCCTGCCATCTTTGTTCCATTTTTCATATGCGAGGTATGTTCATGTACATCTGACGATGTTTATGTAAACCTGCTGACTGCCTGTTGTTTCTTGACATCCTCTTTCATATTATATGTTGACAATTTATGGAAGATATGACTGGATTTGCACAGATCCTTCATCGCTGGACACGGGTACTAATGATGCCTGTGTGAATAAAGAGACTACCTTTTGTTTTTAGAACTTTATAGGGTTTAATGCATAGCCTCTGAGAGTGCACCATTCTGTATGTGCACACGTTGTGTGGGCTGTGTGTTTAGGAGCTTAAAGCAGGATCGGTTTGGGTAAAACACACAGATAGTGAAGACTGAAAGATCTGGAAATTATGCTGGGAGTGGTGGGATAAATTATTGAAGCTATGATGTGGGGGAGAAAGAGAAAGGGGAGGGAGCGAGGGTGGGGATACTGGGGTTCTGCTCTTAATCCACACACAGTGTGTGTGTGTGTGTGTGTGTGTGTGTGTGTGTGTGTGTGAGAGAGAGAGAGAGAGAACAGACATATGAATCAGTCATATACACAAATAAGGTCACTGGGAAAATTGGAGCCATCTAGTCATATGTGGTCATCCACTCTTTCACAGACAAGCACACACCCACCTTGCTTGTAAAATGTGTGTTCCTAGTGGTGGCGAATAGCTGGAGAGTTTTTCTTTTTTCTTTCAAGCTTTTATGAGAAGGTTTTTTAAAAATGGTATGCTTTCAGAAAGGCATGTTTTTCTCTGCTCTGTGCATCATGATCTGTCTGCCTGGGATGAGGCCAAACAGTCAGCAGCTTTAGTGCCAGAATTTGATGCCTAGATCTCTTGGCTTAGTCTGGTTTTTAGCCTGTGGCAAAAGAAGAAGCTTAACTTTTAAGAAAGAGAAAAAGACAAAGCTGTATTTTTATGTGAATATAGATCCAAAATCAGTTTTTTCTCTGTTCAGACATGCCATGCCATCTAAACTGTGTTAACATGTCATGTTTGTTTTTGTTTTTTTTCTTGTGACAGTTGTCAGGGCCAGCCCACCTCCTGGCTCCAACATCTGCTTTCTCTCTCTTTCACCTTGTTAACATATGTCCCTTTATTTGCAGCTGCTGGTCTCCCTGATGTTCTGGTACCAGACATGTACAAGTGCTGAAGGGAACACTAAAAACCATTAAGCTGCCTCTCTTTTACGCCATGCTACAGTGCTTTAAAATGCTCAAAACAGCACTTATGCTCCCATTAATCAATTATTCATTTGTCATCAGTCAACAAGGAATAACAGTCATTCTACTGCAGCATGAACATTATACAGTGATTGATGTGCTAATATGATTGTAATGTGCTTTTTTTCATCAGTTCACCTTTCCGTTTGATTAAGAGCTGTAAGAGGGTGTCATTAACTGAGATTAATGTTGGGTTGTAAGGAGATGTATGTATTTGTGGGTGCTTGTGTAGCTGAATATGTCTCTGTTTGTTTCTCTGCAGTGACAATCTCCACTAGTACATACTTTGATGGACTGCTAGTCACTGGTCTTTACACGTCCACTACCATCCAGGCAGCCCCCATTCCTGCTCCCGCCGCCTTTGGATTTGGTATGTCTTTAAAACTTCTATCCAGTTGTGTAATAATAGGTCAATAACATTGTTTTCAGTAAATACCATGTCTTGTCTGAACAAAATATGGTATAAAAGTGCTGTACAGAGTAACTTTATGTATAAATTCACTTCACTAAAACTTTTAAGACAGGGGTGTCCAAATCCAGTCCTGGAGGGCCGGATTCCTGCAGAGTTTGGTGATCTTCCTGATCAAACACACCTGATTCAGCTCAGTAATGAGCAGGTTTAATTGTAGTGTCAGAGCAGAGAAATTACAGATTAGATTAAGATTAAGATCAACTAATTTAGCCAATGTGATTTTTCACACAACAGAATTTGACCTCCGCATTTAACCCATTCGTGCAGTGAAACACACACACACACACACACACACACACACACACACACACACTAGTGAACACACTAGGCTGTGAGAATTTGTGCCCGAAGTGGTGGGCAGCCTTTATCCACCGGCGCCCGGGGAGCAGTTAGGGTGTTAGGTGTCTTGTCTTCAGTCATGTCCTGTCTGGGGATCGAACCAGCGACCTTCTGCTCACAAGACCAGATCCTTACCACTAGGCCATGGCTGCCCCCTAAATCACCAAACTCTGCAGGAATCCGGCCCTCCAGGACTGGATTTGGACACCCCTGTTTTAAGAGCTTTTTAAGAGTTTTTTAGAATTTATCTGAATTGCATTATGGACAGGTTTTAGGTAGGGATGTCCCGATCATGTTTTTTCTGTTCCCGATCCAATCTGAGCCGATACCGAGTCTCAAACCTATACTTCTATTTTCTAGATAAGAACTAGATAATACTAGTATAATATAGTACTAGATAATAGTATATCTGTGATATGAAGAGTTTTAAACATTTAA
>BRDA01073744.1:0-16952 GCA_036984385.1 Crenuchus spilurus | reverse complement strand
GTGTGTCATTCTAAAATGTTGAATCCACAGCTCTTCTGTAAAATCATCGACTACAGTTTCCCAAAAACGCCACATACGTAGCCGCTCCCAAATATAAGGGGCTTGTCACTCCAAAGCCTCGATAAGTCACCGTCTCCTCTGATGGCTGATGATGAGCACTAGTGCCGTGGTAGCAGTATGTATAAAGCTGAAGTATGTGTTTACATCCACTGCCGCCATGTTTGTAATGACTTATCGCGAGAACAGACATATTCACACGTGATTTTATAAAAGTATTTCACATTTAATGGAAACACCGCAATTGCGAAACTTGTTTTGTCTAATAGTTTTTTCGACAAAACAGAATATCGATAAAGTTTTGCGCAAAACTGCAATGGAAACGCGACTATTGACAACATGCAATAAACATGTAGTCATACAGGACCTATACAATGGTACAAGCCCTCTGACTAGACTAAGACACGTTAAAGGAGAGGACAAATCTCATGATGGTCAGTACACGGTACTGAGTGATTGACTAGAGGGCAGCAAGTGTCCAGAATGGTGAATTGTGCAAATGTGCAAATATTGCATTGAGTGGGACAATACACAGATGAGTTTTAAAAAGTGAACAAAGTTAGTATCTTATTGTACAGCATTTGTAGTTTTTGTTCTGATTTTACCACAAAGTGTCTTGTTCTATGTGAACATAAAAAAGACTTTTAATTTTAAGATTCTCTTAATAAATTAATTTCTTTACATAAGCTACAGCTGACCAAACTATATTTTGGACGTGAAGTAAATATTATTATTAATCCAGTAAATATTAATCCAGAGGACAAAATAAAGGACAAACATCAAACCAAACTTTTTAGAAAAGTTTAGCAAAAAGAAATAGAGGGAAAAAAATATTGTAAAGAAGACCTTCACTTCAAAGTCTTTTAAATATTTGAATTGAAAATGTGAAATTCTAATAATTTACATGTTTACCTTATACACTTACAGCCTAAGACAAGTGTGAGGCTATCATAATATTAAGAAAAAAATTTTTCAATAATACTATTTCTTCTTAGAATTATTCTTAAGAAAATAATTAAGGAAAAGATCATTCTTAAAACATTTTTGGAAGAATAACAATTTTTCATAAAAATTTTCTTAAAACATATTTAAGAAGATTCTTTCTTAAGACACTTTGGTGAGTCCGGCCTGTGCGTGTGGACTCTGGTTTGTGTAATTCCATAATGTTCCCAAGTTAGCCCTTGCCGGACGCTGGAGCGATTCGTATTAGACAGAGTATCACACCGCATTAAGACTCCATGACAGTTTTAGCATTCCAAGAGCCTTATGAAATCTAATTGCATTATTTGGGTCTGGTCTCTTCAAAAAGTAATTAAATTATCTACGGGTCCCTTGGAGAGAAAGAGCAACAGAAGTGCCGCCATGCATTATTCATGCCATAGTCTGGAAGCTCATTAAGTAAAATGGACCACTTCATGTTTATCATAAGCATTTTTACTGTATATGTAATTACGAGCCCCAGTGTTTCCGGAATAAAGAAACATGTTTGGAAGGGAACTTTGTTTTATAAATAGCATTTGAATCATAATCATAATGAATCAGTCAAAACGATCCAGTCAAAGCGAGTGTCCAGCTAACAGGGAAACATTCCCGGAACTTTGACTAATGTTAATGTTCTGTAAATGTTAGGAAATCATACAAAAAGGTTTTGAATCTGGATTCAAAATTAATTTTTAACATAAAAATCTAAAAATTCATAAGATAACTGAGGAGAACATCAGGAAGCAAGCTTCGTTCTTCAAATAAGCTCTTCAAAGTCTTTTGATCAAAACAACACTTTATTGTATTCTTGTTTAATTGTGTTTAGTTTGAAGACGTATCGAAACTCATCCCGAATACAAACCATCATGCCTTTCTGCTTTATACCCTTTTGTTTTTGTTTGTCTCCACATTAATGAACTGAAACAATACAGTGGAACCTTGGTTATCGTTTGCCCTGGTTATCATACAATTATTTTATTCTCAACTTTTTCGGGGAAATTTTGTCCTTGTTATTATACATTTGCAAGGTTTTTGTCAGCATGCCCACGTGACTCGCTGCAAATTTCTTGGAAAAAAAGTATCTTCCCAAGCATTCGCCATTCATTCTAGCTGTTTCTTGTTGATAACACTCAAAACAAACTAAAATACATCACACTAAAGGTGCGGCTCGCAATGCTATAACCCAAAAACTAAATGAAATAGTGGCCAAGAACTCTGAGAACAGGTGTACAAAACAATGGCTGCCTTCTGGACCACACTGGCATGCTCTAAAACAGAGTGTAAACCTGTAAGAGTGATTGTAAATGTTAATTTATCCATTTTATTAGTCTTTTGGATTTATTTCTCATTTTATTTTGTATGTAAAACTATAGTTATTCTATATAAAATGTATTTTTGTTAATATTTTGAGGTGTCTGAAATGAATGAATGGGATTTACATTATTTCTTATGGGAAATTTTGCCTCAGTTATCATTCGTTTTGGCTATCATCAGACACTTTAGAACAGATTAATGATTAAAACCAAGGTTCCACTGCAGTTTAAACAAGATAAGTGTATTTTGTGAAATGCTAGAAATTGGCTTCCAGCTCCTAGTCAGATGCTATGTGGTCAATAACTGTTTTTGCTAAGTGGTTGCTAATGATGTTGCTATGATCCACCATCCAAATAATACCAGCTCTGTGGGAGTCTTGACCATTGAAAAACAACAAAGTATACAGAGAAACACATGGACTACAGTCTGTAAAGTGCACCTGTATGCTCAGTGGAGCTAACAAGGTACTGTTAATGTTATTGGCTGATCATGCTATCTATCACAAGCCATGCTAAAGCTAACTACCAGCTCCACATCCCACTGAATCCCATAAGGGTTAGCCCAGCACACATCACTGCGCTAACACCACCTTCAGAGGACTTTAAATGATGTCACCCAGAACGCTAGCATTGCTAATAATGAGCAAAATTAGCAAGGTCAAGTTCACATTATGCAAATGAGGTCAAACTAACTGGTTCCATTAGCTTTCATTGTCTTTATGCAAAATTAAATGCAGCCTTTAAGTGCATAAAGTATATCATTAGCATGCCTGCTACTCAGCAGCATAGAGCTCCCTATGTCCAAAGTGCTTGTGGACACCCCTGCTAATGAATGCATTTGGCTACTTTAAATTGCACCCATTGCTGATACAGATGTTTGTCTAGTACCTGTAGAGAAGTGCTGCTAATAGAAGACGACTAAACATGAATCTCTTGGCACTACATCTAATGCCAGGCATGGACTAGAGGGCATAGCATTTAGTTCTGAACTAAAGAAGCAAGATTTGGACTCTAACTCTGTACAAATTCTCTCCAAAAGTATTGTCTGATGTGTTATTTACACTTGGGACACTGGGGACACTTGATAGAATGGGGATGTATCCCCACCACTTTCTGAAAGGGCTGATTTTGTACACAAAACAGTTGTAGAATCATTGTTTCTCATTTTGCTTCTCTCTGGACTGTTTTTGTTGCTGCACATTTTTTATTCTTGACCAGAGACTCTTCTACTCCATCATGTTGTGTCCTTAAGGAATTCATTTTGCTCATTGGAGGGGATCCTGAACTGCCTGCAACCCATTCCTCTCTCCAGCATTTTTCACGACAGTTATGTTCCCAGCAGTGGCAACTGGCCAATAAAGGGTTCTAGAGTTGTTTTTTTATTCTCATTTAAATAAAAATGTAAGTAAAATAAACATGTTTAAAATAATGAATTTCTACATATTTGTAGTCTGCATGTGCTAAACATGTGCAATAATGTAATATATCAACTATATTGGGCTGGAAATGAGCTTCCTGGTTCATTTTCTTTCTAATATCACCCAGTCAGCAAAGCAGCAGCCAATCACTCACCTGCTTACACAAGCTACATCATAAATTTAGCCAATCAGCATCCTTGAATCTATTGTCTTCATTTATGGCCCCCAGCAGAGTTGGTCAGTGGTTTTAGAAACATCTGGTGTTATTGATGTATCACATGTCTCTAGAAATGCTAATATAGTGCTTAATAGTGTTTTTGCTCATTTTTATTGTATATTTTTGTGAACCAGACTCAGCTGGTAATCTAATGATACATACTGTACTTTCTATCTTTGTACTTTTACATGTAATGACAGTTTTAATTAACTATTAGTCTTTAATGAAAAATTAAATAGTGACCTTTTCACAGAGCACTGCTATCCTGCAGTTTGTGGTCAATAATATTAGGATGATTGTAAAAACTGACTGAATATGACTTAAACAGCCCCACCTAGAATATTTTCCACCAGTCACCACTGGCTAAGTGTAAAATTGCTTAAATATAACTTCTGCATGAGCCTTTCCTTTGAGAAGTTCTGAATATCTGCTGCTGAGTCTGGGAGCTTGTCTTCCTGCTAGCAAGGATCAACAGAGCCAGTGTCTCATGGCTCAGCTAAAACACTGGCATCAAACTCACTTAAACACACTCGGACATCGATTACACAACCGAAAAAGGGAAGCACCACACCTCAAACATCAGCTGAAACTAAAGAGTGGGAGAGGTCAATGTTCAGCATATGAAAAAGCCCTGGGATGCCAGAGCGGAATGGGAATGTTGCCATATGTGAGTGAACTATTGCATATTTCTTACTGCCATGAGTGGTAGCCTCCAGCTGAGATAACAGAATCTGTGTCAGTGGTGGTGGCAGCTCCAGTCTTCACATGGACGGAGGGGTGCGAGGAGACACTTCAAAGCTGGCACAGAGAAGCTGCCACAAACACTAGAAGGGAAGCGAGTTGAGAGGAGTATGACAGCTGATGTCTTCTGGGCTGTCAGTTCTAGTATCTGTACTCACTGGATATTTTATCAATATATACTCTCTTAACACCATCCTGAGGTCAAAAAGTGGACCTTTTTAAAGCTTATTTTTTATATATACAGCAGTAATACATTAACGGGTTCGTCATTCTTAAGTTAATACAAGCAAAGGTAAACAGACATATATATTATATATATAATTTTGCTATCTGGGTTCAGTTTTGTCTTGGATTTTATATATATATATATATATATATATATATATATATATATATATATGACTGGTGGGGGAGGGTGCTGGTACATAATTTAATATTATATATATTACATTACTATTATTAAACTAACTAATAACTATTATTATTATTATTACAATATATTACTTACAAATTCTGATTTATATTTTACTTGTTACTATTAATAATATACTAATAATAAATATTAAGTTTTATTAATAGCGCACGTCTGACCTGTGCCTCTCTGTGTCTTTTTGTTCAAGATAAACGACGAGTACATCAGCAGATAAGCTTTAATTATTTTTCATTTTTCATTGTTTTAAAATTTATTTATTTATTACAAACCCACCCAGAACGTGTCCACGACCCAACCACCAGTTGAGAATCGCTGTCCTAGAGTCTGAGAGACACACAATCCAAGGTGTCTGAAGTCCAGTGTGCAGTTTCTGCTGTCTGTGATGGTTTGAGGTGCTGGTGTTGGTCCATTGTGTTTAGTCCAAAGTCAATATCTACCAGGAGATTTTAGAGCACTTCATGCTTCCATCTGATGCCCAGCAGCTGCCCACAGTGCCAACACTATTACTAACTATTATATTACTGTGACTGTGACTGGCTCAACTCATGATCAACATTAAAACAATTTTTTAAAAATATATAACAATTTACTTTTTGGAATTAAATTATGAATAAAAACAAACTACACAATATATTTATGACTGTTTTAAACATGATTAATCATCAGTAACTTTAAGTATCTGTACATTTTGTGACCCATTTACTTTGTCTCATTACATTTCAAAAAGTAAAATCTGACTTCTCTTCAGCCAGCTCTATTTAAGAACCATGATGTACACTGAACACCCCCCGCCTGACATTTACTGCTCAGCCATTCACCCCCCCCTTGCCCTGGCTTGTCAATCTCCAGGCCCAGCCTCCAATGCCCCTGTCAAGAGCCATTTAGAACCGTGGAGCCCATCTGTTGCTGCACAATTTGTCAATCCCCTTTGACACCATTCAAAGGAAAAGTCCAGCCATGTGAGCAGTGATGACTGGATGTTATTATTATCAGACAGTATTGTTGAGCCTCTTCAAGTCACACGAGCACTAGCAGTGAAAACTGATTAATATTCCAAGCTTTATAGCCTTCGAAGAACAAATCTGAGCAGCTCTTCACGTTAAAAATGACGGATTCTCCAGCGCTTTCACTGCCGTGTATTTGAGATAAATGTTGCAACTTACTTAGCAGCACACCAGTCACAGTCTTCAGCAGAGCATGCAGGGGGACAGGCGCTGTTTATCTAAAATGGCCTTGTAAAATGAGTTAAACACATTTGCATATTTTAATGGATTACCCTAATTATTTGAGCATGACTGCGTTGTTTACAGAGCTGGCTAGCTTGTTAGTTCACAGTCGTCCCAAAGCAAGTCCAGGAAAAAGAAAAGAAGAAAGAACAGTCAGAGGCAGCAGCTAACCAGCACTTAACCATTTCTAGACACTCTGACATTTGGGACACACATTGGAGAGTCTTCTCTACCACCACCTGCAGCCGGTCCACACCAGAACTCTCAACAAACATTAGCTATTAGACAGAGGATGGGCATGATTGGGAGTGGGCAGGACATTGGTCGTACTCTTTTAGAGGACCAGACAGTTTTTTTCTGAGGACCTTTCAGTCTCATTTGAGACATTTATGAAGAACAGTGTCCCCCATCATTGCACTGGTGCAGTGGGATCCAGGACAGCACCTCCTGTTGTTCACCAACACCACTTCCAGCACAAGCTTTCCTTAGAGGTCTCAGTTCAGTCAAGTCAAGTCTAATTTATTTATAAAATGCTTTTTACAACTGATGTCACAAAGCAGCTTTGCAGGGTTAGTAATAACAAAACACCAAATCCTCAGTGAGCAAGCCAATGGTGACAGTGACAAGGGAAAACTGCATCAGGGCTGGAAGAAGAAACCTTGGGAGGAACCGGACCTACATGGGGGACCCATCCTCCTCTGGTCTACTAATTATAAGTTCTTAATAGATCACATAATCCTATGATGCTGTTGTAGTGTTCAGGTGTACTGATATGGTGACAGTAGTGAAACAGGAATGATGCTAAAGGTAGCAGCCAGAAAATCCATGTCAACTTGAATGTAGACAGTAGGGCACCTGGAGCAGGTCACAGTACTTCAGTTCAGTCTTTGTTATGTAAATAAAAGAGTAAACAAGCAAAAGGTATAAATGATGATATCACTCCACCTCTCATTCATTCAGTCCCTATATAAAACCCTCCATTCTACATCGCCCATCATTAACCTTTGTTGCTTTTGATCAGATTTATCAATGCACAGTAACAGAACTCGTCCTAATGGAACCAGATGCATTATTACACACAGACAGGATTACTGATAGCTGTCGTGTGTACAGAATGGGACACAGAGAGGTGTAGATTTGATTTTTTCGCAGGCTCATCCTTCCCGGAGGTAATTCTGATCCAGTGCATAAATGCAGAAACTGTATTTGCTATTCATGGGTCTTGTGGGCACCTTCGCCATCAATATCAGCTTGACACTTTTTTGGCATGGAAGTCAGAAGCCACCCATAATTCCATCCTGCCTCCTTCCTCGCTGACTTTATTTAGCACGGTGGCACTAGTCCTATTTTTCACCACGTTGGGATGAAGACGTGAGGCATCAGCAGTATTTCCATATGCAGGAAAGAAAAATGACAGCATTTTTATACATGTTCACACATGTTTGATTTGTTAAACCAGATAACATCACTCAGACTTAGTCTGGGATCATGTTACTCATCAAGACGCTCCATTAAGTGGAAAAAAAAAGCGAATGTCATCTTAAATGTCTAAATTTTATATCAACTCCTACCTTAAAATGGAATATTGTAAAGAAGGAAGAAGTACATTTTTTCCCCATGTTTTAATTCAATATATATATAATTTGGCCCAGGACATCACAGATGACGTCTGACCTTCTGATTTCTGGCACTTCTCTTGTTGCTCCTGTGTTTATTATACAGGATAACTGGTACACTGGCAAAGAGTCATCATTCCTCTCTGGCACTGTTAAGCTATTAGCAGGTACTCAAAGTCCATTCTCAGTACAACTTCATTACGGCGGCTCTAGAACATCTCACAGTTAGTGGTTTCTGAGATGCTGCCTCCACCATGCTTCACCCAGTATCCTATTATCATGGACATCAGTCACATCACGTCCTTTGCCCACAATGGTGGTTTGACACTCTGCTACAGCTGACTGGTGTGCTTACTTATGTACAGTATATGTACACATGACAGTCCAGGGCTGGTTATAATGTTGTATGATCTTGTATTTTAAATACACTTAGTACTTGCTTGAGACTCCTTTATCATGAATTGCAGCATCGGTTTGGTGAGGCAATTAGATTGGGGCACTGTTGAAGCCCAAGTTGTTTTGATTGTGGCTTTCATCTTGTCTGTATTGCTGGGTCTGGTGTTCCTCATCTTCCTGTTGACAATAACTCAGATTATCTACAAGGTTCAGGTCTGGAGAGTTGGTTGGTCCATCAAGTACAGTATTTTTATGGTCAGTAGTAATGTCACTGCTGGGCATCTCCATAAAGCTTGTCAGCAGATGGAAGCATGACGTGCTCTAAAATTTTAAAAGTCCAGTTCTGGTTCTCCTTAGTCCATGTACGACACTTCTGATGTCATATTAGCAATGTGGCAGTGGTGCCCTGAGAGATACACATATAAATGCAGTATTTAATCTGTTTGAATAGTAATTTACTCAAATTAACTTCTGCATCATATTCTAATTTTTTGATGTATGACAGTGTACTGAATTTCTCTTCCACTCTGTTTTCATATCTAATGGTCTGTATATGCCAGAGGACAGAATCAGTATTCATACCGATCCTGAAGAACCTTCATCACTCACTGATGTATCTCACAGATCTTTTCTGTGGTGTGAGTGTCTATATGCTATAAGTCAGTGGAACAGAGACAGAGACACATCATAAGGAAGATCTGAGAGATACATTAGTGAGTGATGATGAAAGTCTATCAGAAACATGGTTCTACTTCTGAGTCTTCTCTGTGGTTCTTCTTCATCTTATGGAATTCTTCCTGATAAAGCTTGTTTCTTCTCTTCATGTTCTTATGGAGTAAACTACTATCACAAAAATATCCAACCAAGGGCAGCTCTGTGGTCAAAAACTTTCAGAACTAGAGGACGGACAATCCCAACTGTACATCAACAGATGAGCTACAGACTCTGACTGTACACTAGCAACATGGAGCTACAAGACAGATGTTTCTGATAAAGTTGACAGTGGGTGGAGCTACAGGAGAAAGGTTTCTGATCAAGTGGGCAGTGGGAGGAGCTACAAAGGAAGGTTCCGATAAAGTAGACAGTAGGAGGAGCTACAAGAGAGGGGTTTCTGACAAAGTGGACAGTGGGAGGAGCTACAAGAGAGGGGGTTCTGACAAAGTGGACAGTGGGAGGAGCTACAAGAGAGGGGTTTCTGTTAAAGCGGACAGTGGGAGGGGCTAGAGTTATAGAAATTTTGGGGATGTTTTAAGAAAAATATTCTGAGATATTATGTTTGTATTTTATATATATAATACAAACAAAAACTGAAGACCAATGCAAAGTGAGGGAACAAACAAAAAGAAAATAAGTATAAAATTTAAGGGTCATTAATTATGATAAAAAGAAGTGATTACAGACTGGGGTTAGATGGAATGTGCGGGTGTGTGAAAAGTGTGTGTGTGTGCATGTGTGTGTATGAGCAATAATATGCGTGAGCGTACTTTTTAAAAAAAAATTAATTAATGTTTTATTTTATTTCATTTTATTTTATTGATTTTATTTATTTATTTATTTTTTATTTTTTTATTTTGCATTTATGGGTTACAAGACATAGTGCTCGACAGGACAAGACAGTGCTTGACAAGACATGGCAGTGATTAACATAGTAATTGTTTAAATAGAATGACACTTTTTTTATAATAAGCTTATTTTTGACGTGTGTGTGTGTGTGTGTGTGTGTGTATTGATGAACTGGGTATTGGTTTCTGTTTTAACAGTGGAGTTTGATTGGTGGGATGTTTACTGTTGAAGGTATCTGAATATTGGTGACCAGGCTGTCCAGTGTTCTGTATTTTTATTTTTGGCAGAGGCAGATATTTTTTCCACAGATATATGATCCATTAGTAGATTTTTCCAGTGAGTAATAGTTATGGTGTTTTTTGATTTCCAGTTCATGAGGATGGTTTTCTTGCCAATGATTAGAGCTGACAGTAAAATACTGTTGATTTCTTTGGTTGAAACACTGAAAGTTCTGGGCGTAACACTCTTGTGGCCAAGAGTGAACATTAGCAGAGTTTGTGCTAGCTGGCTAGCCACATAAAAACAAGCCCAGTTACAATCCGAACTGCAGAAACGGCCCACTCGAACAGCAATTTAAATTTGTGCTTAATCTGAAATATTGCCTCTATGTTTGAGAACTCCGGGAAGCAAGCAGCTCAAGTTTCAGACACGGCATTGTCTTCAGGCAGATGTTTACAACAGTCCCGAGGCTTTCCGACATGTCAGTCCTATTTCATCACATTCGGAAGTGGCTAAATTGAGCCCAGTGTCCCCGTGCCCAGACAGTCAGTGGGACTTAGACACGGAGACGTGGCATGAGCATGACAAACACACAATATGCAATTTCAGCTCTTACCTAAACAGACTTAATAGGAAAGCTGACACTTCTCCTGCAGAATTCCTCCTTTCAACGGGGTGGCCAAAAATGGGAGCGTGACACTCTACAGATTTGGCAAGCAAATAGCATTAGCTGTCGAGAAATTAATTGTATCTTTTCAGGAGTTGAAGATTTTCAAATGCAAATGTCAGCTCATTTTAGCAGGTAATACAAAACTGCCAGGAGGCTCTCGGAGTGCTGTCTCTCATCATTAAAACTGAGCTGGATTTATTCTCTCTCTCACACACACACACACAGGCATGTTTCCTCAGCAGTCAGCCTGATTCTTCTTGTCTTTACTGAAGTAATAAAAAGCAGCTGCTGGATCATTGTGCTCTCCTCCACGTCTCGCTGAGCTCCGTCACTGAGAGAAGAACTTTCAGCCCTTGTTTTTATCACATTACAGACTAATTATTACACACTTATGACAGTTAGTTAACGTTTCGCCACCAGCAGACATGAAACACAATTGGATATGAAAGCAAATGTGCTGTTCATTCACTTCAGATTTAACTCTTTGATATCTGTAGTTCAGTCACTTTGCTGTGCATTCCATTCACAATCCGTAATTAAACACCTCGTTAGCAATTTAACTGTATTTACTTTTTGCTAATGTAACTCATTACTTTTCTGACTGAAATGTCCTGTGCAGGACTTAGTTCCCCACACCTGCTGTTTGTTCCATAACAATCCATTTCATTATCCATGTTAGCAAATGAAACTTTAGAAAAACAGTTAAAATGGCTTTGTACAAACTTACATCCATACCAAGCACCAGGGATGCTGTTAGGGGTGGGCTTCAGTCCCAAACCAGAAGTGAAGGCTGACGTTCCTACTCACGTTGACTGACATTCACCCTCACCACTCTGGCCTGTCAATCTCCAGGCTCACCCCCCAACACCCCTGTCAAGAACCATTTACAAACCTGGAGCCCATCTGTTGCGGCACAATTTGTCAATCCTCTTCTACAACATTCATCAATGGAAAGGGGCAGACCTTCGCTAAAACAACAATATTCATTCAGTGCTCTCCATTAGGTTATAATATTAGTGTATATTGTCATCTGTCTCTTTTCCACCACTACAAATGGTTCTTGACGAGCAAAACTTGTTCCATTCAGGCCCCTATGATTCGGTGACTAAGTTTATATAACATGAATTTACTTAAATGTTTTAATTAAGACAGTACTAAACAATATTAGCTGGTTATAATGTGTTATAAGGGTAAATTCCTCCCAAAATGTTGAGCTTAGCATATCATTTTAATACAGCGTAGCATAGTAAAGCATTCATTAATTACCATTCAATGTATTATGTAAAGATGATTAATAATGATTTAATATTACTTTCCAAAAAGGGGCACCATGAGAGTTAATAAATGCAAAGTTGAAGTGATTTTTATTTAACAGGTTTTGCATTTGTAATGGATTAAATAATGCACTGAAAAAATGGAAAAGTCATGATGTAATGCTTTATTATGGTATACAGTATTACGATATCATTTTTTAAGTGAAAACATCTCTGCAAAGAGATTAATCAATACTTATAAATGACTTAGGTGATATTATGATTAATGGTTTATTTAGACATTACTTATCCATAAATTAATGTTTGTTCTTGATTAAGATTAATAGATCCCCTTAGTGGTTGCTATGTTATTGCTACATGGTTGCCAAGTGGTTGCTAGGATGTTATGTGGTTGTTACATAGTTGGTAAGTTGTTGCTTAGTGGTTGTTTGGATGTTGCTATTTGGTTGCTACATGGTTGCTTAGTGGTTGCTAGGATGTTGCTACATAGTTGCTTAGTGGTTGCTAGGATGTTGCTACATAGTTGCTTAGTGGTTGCTAGGATGTTGCTACATAGTTGCTTTATGTTTTAGTTATTGCTTAATGGTTGCAAGAACATTGTTACATGGTTGCTAAGTGGTTGCTATGGTGTTGGTATAATATGGTGTATGGCTCAGATGTTGCTGAGTGGTTGCTGTGATACCTCATGTGTTTGTTGGAGTGTTAGTGTATTTGAACATAGTTACATTTAAATGGTACCAAAACATTTACGCCCAAATCATCTGGAAAAAATATGATGCTTCACAGACACCATGTGTCCAATCAAAAACCTATAAACAAATTACATCACACAATGAGACCAAACAATCTGGAGTGGGAATGGTGTTAATATCTCAAAAAGTGCATAACGAGATGCTGGAAGAAAAATATCAATTAGATAACAATATAGCTACAGTAACTCTAAAGAAAGTCAAACATCTCAGCTTCAAAGAGTTACTGTAAAACTTAGAATATGTGTTTGATATGTAACTTGTTGGGATTAAAGCAGCAATAATCAGACACTTTATGATGTCTGGCACTCTGAGGTTAGCATGTAGAGATGACAGAGGATTACACTGCACACAGCCTGGCCTACATTCTGCTTACTGTAATCTGAAAGAAACTGTGTCTCGCTCACTTCAAGGCAGCTTTCTTTTCTGAAATCAAACACCGGGCCTCAAAGAGACTTCAGCTTTTTATCTGCTCTGGCTTGCGGCCAGCGCCACACTACAGATTCATTTAGACGTAATGGCTTAGCCAAAGCGAGCCGGCACACTGAACTCAGGGAAGGGAGGGGGACACATCTAAACCCAGATAGGACAGGGGGGCTATCTGTTCAATCTCCCTTTTCATCATGAATCCATTAACTGCTCCAATAAAATTAATTACGTCCAGACTTCAGCGTAATTACCAACATGATGGCTGTCTCCCAAAATTTGGATTAGATTTCCAAAGCTCAAAAGAAAAGCTGAAATTGAAGGAGGAATATAATATATATCCAAGCTGGCAAGAGACGTCTCATCCAGACACCATAAAGCATATCAGCCTCTTTCAGTGGATTAGCAGCTTTTGTTTCTGAGCAGATCTTCAGATGAACAACCAAACCATTTAGTAATCACTTAGCATGCTGGTAATTTATGCGGAGGTTCACATCAGTGAATGTACAGATGCTACTAAATATATTAATATCAGCTGGTATATGATATAAAATTCAGTGTGTACTGACTGTAAATGACAAAATACAGTCTGTAATGCTTTAAATGACAAAATTCTGTTTGTACTGGCAGTATCTGAAAAAATTCAGTCTGTACGGCCTCTAAATGACAAAATTCAGTCTGAACTAACTGTAAATAACAATTCAGTCTGCACTGTCATTAAATGATAGAATTCAGTCTGCACTGACTGTTACCTACAAAATTCAGTGTGTATGGACTGTAAATGACAAAATTCAGTCTGTAATGCTTTAAATTACAGAATTATGTCTGTACCGGCGGTATCTGACAAAATTCAGTCTATACGGCTTCTAAATGACAAAATTCAGTCTGTATGGACTTTAAATAACAAAATTTCAGTCTGTACTGATTTTAAATGACAAAATTCAGTCTTTACAGCCTCTAAATGAAAAGATTCAGTCTGTAGTGACTGTAAATAACAAAATTCTGCCTGTACTAACACATCTGATAAAATTCACTCTATATGGCCTCCAAATTACAAAATTCAGTCTGTATGGCCTCTTAATGACAAAATTCAGTTTGTACTGACTGTAAATGACAAAATTCTGTCTGTACTGACAGCATCTGAAAAAATTAAGTCTATACGGCCTCTAAATTATAAAATTCAGTCTGTATGGCCTCTAAATGACAAAATTCTGTTTGTATTGATTGAATAACAAACTTCAGTCTGTACTGACTGTAAATGACAAAATTCTGTTTGTACTGATTGAATAATAATTCAAATTACAGTCTGTACTGACTGTAAATGACAAAATTTTGTCTGTACTGACTAAATGACAAAATTCTGTCTGTACTGATGGCATTTGACAAAATTCATTCTATACGGCCTCTAAATGACAAAATTCAGTTTGTACTGACTGGGAATAACAAACTTCAGTCTGTACCTACTGTAAATGACAAAATTCTGTCTGTACTGACTGTAAATGACAAAATTAAGTCTCTACGGCCTCTAAATGACAAAATTCAGTTTGTACTGATTGAATAACAAACTTCAGTCTGTACTGACTGTAAATGACAAAATTCTGTCTGTACTGATTAAATTGGATCCCAAAAGTTGAACCCACTGCAAGTCTAACATATATCAGCGTATTAACTATAATACATTAATGTACCTGGAATTTATGACAATTGAGAGTGACAGTTTGAGAAATGTTGTCTGAACCTGAAAAAGATTCTGGTTCTGCTGCGTTCAGACTCTGCTGTGGGCTCCAGTCTTGGTGCTTAGTCTGAAACTGTGGCAGCGTTTTCATTCTGAACCAGAAGCCAACATGTGTTTTGCGAGTGTGGTCATTATATCACTGTGAAAGTTTAACCGCGAGGCTGCTGCTTTCGGTCATAACTCATGGCTGCGAGCTGTCATGTAGGAGGATGCTCATTAAATAAATGTGAAAGTTGCAGTGTGAGAGCGATGCTCTGCAGACACCAGCAACAAAACCGTGTTAATTATATTTTGCGTGACAGCAGCGTGGGCTGAACCACCGAATTTAATCAATGGGTTTTGGTCTTGGGCACGAAAACTGAACAGAGCGAGAGCTCTAATTTGAAGTGATACACACCCACACCTGATCAGCACCTGACAACACATGGCCCAGCCTGCCTGCTGCAGAACTTACTCTGCATGACTGATATTCATAAGCATCTTTTTTATGAACTCAATCAGTCAGCAGTGCCAGTCTTTATGATCAATTATCCCAAACAGTGCCCGGGGTGGGAGGTCCAGGAGACACTAATTAACCCTTTGGGCCTCCTGAAAGCCTTAAAGATAAAGTGAGAAAACAGATGTTTAAATCCAAAATGGTCAAAAACTGAATGCTGCATCCACCATCAGCAGGAAGTTCTGATCTATAATCAGTGATGATGAGCATTATAATTACAGAGAAATTTGAACTAAGGCTGGTCTTTTACTGCTGTCTAAAGCAGGGATGTCAAACTCCAGTCCTTCAGGGCCAGATTCCTGCACAGTTTGGTGATCTTCCTGATTAAACACACTTGTATTTAATTAGCAGGTTTAATTGTAGTGTCCTAGCAGAGAAATCACCAAACTGTGCTGCACACCGACCCTCTAGGACTGGAGTTTGAGACTAGAACTTGACAATATATACATATATAATGAGTGTGATCTTATAGAGGAGGTCAGCAGTGAAGCAGTGGGATGAGCCACCTGTTTGCAGTATTTTGGGTGGAAATCTGTGAGCCTCCTTCATGAGTGAGTCTTTTATTTCTCCTCCATTTATTTAGAGGCTGCAGGTCAGCTGTTTGCAGTAGTGTTAGACCCGTAATCCTCTCGGGCCTGTCATCACCTCTTAGCCCTGTCTCTTCCTCACTGTTCTCCTGTGAGCTATCCTACTTCTACATCCACTACATGAAAACATCATTTTACACACACACACACACACACACACACACACACACACACACACACACAAACACACACACACAGATGGAAAGATGTCTTGCACTAGTTGTCAAATGGAGCATCATGTCTACTTTGACCTTGATTTGGGGGGGATGTATATCTTGGGGGATGTAAATCTAATACAGCCCGTCCATTATTGATGACACGGTGTGGTCCCCTGTGCATATAAATCCACACTGATGTTCTGAATGCTAGAGGAGGAAGGTAACAGCAAAAGGGAGACTACATGTCTAGGCCTCAGTCCAAAACATCTCAACGTGTCGAGCAGCAGATCTCAATTCAGATGGGAGCGCAGAGGTTCTGCTGACTCTGTATTTGTTTTCATTCTTTAGCTTGTGCCACGCATATTAGTTTTGGTCTACACTCTTAAAAATAAATGTTCCTCAAAGGTTCTTGGACATCTTCACCTATACAGGAAACAGATTAAAATTTTTGCACATTCTATTTGTTTATTTTCTGAATTTAACCCACTGGAAACATTGTTTATTATTATTTTATTTTGTATAAATGTATAATTTATTTTCACTATATATATATATAGTGAAACTAACAGGGGTTAGACAATGAAACTGAAACAGCTGGTTTTAGACCACAATAATTTATTAGTAGGTGTTGGGCCTCCTTTTACAGCCAGTACAGGGTCAATTTGTCTTGGGAATGA